>JBBGZY010000469.1:1675000-1727500 GCA_037952925.1 Lithobates clamitans
GAGACTTTTTATGGATATCTTTGAGAAATGGCTTTCTTCTTGCCACTCTTCCATAAAGGCCAGATTTGTGCAGTGTACGACTGATTGATGTCCTATGGACAGACTCTCCCACCTCAGCTGTAGTTCTCTGCAGTTCATCCAGAGTGATCATGGGCCTCTTGGCTGCATCTCTGATCAGTCTTCTCCTTGTCTGAGCTGAAAGTTTAGAGGGACATTCAGGTCTTGGTAGATTTGCAGTGGTCTGATACTCCTTCCATTTCAAAATGATCGCTTGCACAGTGCTCCTTGGGATGTTTAAAGCTTGGGAAATCTTTTTGTATCCAAATCCGGCTTTAAACTTCTCCACAACAGTATTACGGACCTGCCTGGTGTGTTCCTTGGTCTTCATGATGCTCTCTACGCTTTCAACAGAACCCTGAGACTATCACAGAGCAGGTGCAATTATACAGAGACTTGATTACACACAGGTGGATTCTATTTATCACCATCAGTCATTTAGGACAACATTGGATCATTCAGAGATCCTCGCTGGAGTGAGTTTTCTGCACTGAAAGTAAAGGGGCCGAATAGTTTTGCACGCACCACTTTTCAGTTTTTTAATTGCTAAAAAAGTTTAAAATATCCAATAGATTTCGTTCCACTTCACAATTGTGTCCCTCTTGTTGGTGATTCTTCACAAAAAATTAAAATTTTATATCTTTATGTTTGAAGCCTGAAATGTGGCAAAAGGTTGAAAAGTTCAAGGGGGCCGAATACTTTCGCAAGCCACTGTATATGTTTCAAGCTGGACCAATGTAAAAATTGTTCATAACCTAAGCCTCAACTTATTACCTTGGCCATTCAGAGCCAATTGACAGTTTTTGCAGAGCGTTCCCTCACCAGTGCTCCTTTGTCTTTCTCCTTCCATAACAGATGGCAGCAATACCTGATGCTTCTGGGAATGGGGAGTATGTGAGCTCCTACAATGTGATCGTGCCTTTGTCTAAAGCCTGGTTCAGCCGGATGAATTTCGATCCATATATGGGCAGGTTGGTTGTACCGCCCTGTTGGATTTTTGCTGCTCAATTAGCACGGCTGGCTATAGTCAAAAGCACTGATCAGTGTATTCTGAAAGCGGGGAAGTCTCTCTACTGTCAGAAAAGAAAAGCACAGCTAAGAGGAATACCCCATCCGTATAGAACATGTTGATGGCAGAATTGAGTCTTTTTTTTTTTTTGTTCAACCCACTGCTTGAACAAAAAAAGACTCCTATGTCCAGCTGAAGAGACACTCACTAGGCCAAAGCACCATAACATACTTGGGAGAACGACGTACTGCTATCCATTTGGGCCACAGCTGTAATAGATCCTTGAGGGTGTTGTATATCACATAGGTTTTGTTTTTTTCCAGACCCCACTCTTGAGTTACTATAATTTGGGTACCAATAGAAAGGTAGATGGCATGTGCATGAGGGGAAGACAATGAGATTTTTGATAGAGAAGCACTAAACTAAGGTATTCCACATGTTCTTAAACTGTGAAGGCAAACTCACTTACTCCATTGTAAAACGTTGACTATCCTTCATTATGTCAAATATCTACAATGTAAAGGAGAGTGGATATGTGCCAATATGCCCATTAACCATGCCATTAATTGTTTCTTCTTTACAGATTATTTAGCTCTGCTCAGATTAACTGCTGTTGACATTGAAGCCCCCAAACCCCATGAACTTTATGTAAAAGTCGACCAGACGGCTAGTAATTGTGTTTATTGGAAATTAAAATAACTCACGGTTTGATTTTTCTGCCACTTGCATGAGTTTGTGTCCGTGTTTTCACTTTGACATTTCTCACATAACTGCAGACTAAATGCACTGATTTGTTTTAGAATTGGAGATCATAGACTTGCCTTTGGCAATCATTTCAAAGCTTTTTATGACCTGTGTAAAGAAAATAAATGCTATCTTCAATTTGCCTTGAGCAGCAGCTCCAATTTATGTATTTAAAGTTCCACTGCAGCCCAAGCTTTACTTTCAGTTTTAAATAAAGTGGGGTGCTGTCCGATGACTCTTCTTGGGAGATTCTTCTTGCTTTCGGTTTCCCTCTCCCACTGCTAGAAGAACAGAAAGACATTATCAGGAACACAACAGTAAAATCCTAGCAGAAGTCCCAGCCCTTCCCCACTGCATTCAAAAGTAAAAATGAAAAGTTGGCTGCTGCTTAAATTTAAAGGCATGCCTGTAGTCATGCTAAAGACAATTTATATGCCCCTTTTTCCTGTACCGACTACCACTAGTTATTTTTGGTCTTCTTAAGCTGTCAGTTGGATGGTACTTTTTGGTCCCATGTTCTTTGATTCAGAGCCTGATGAAATTCTCCAACAGAGCAGGTGCCATCCCAACCGCTACCCCACCCATAGCACATTCCCCACATAATAGTATTTGCTGAATAACACAGGTTTTGTGTGTTGAGAGCAGGGGATTGGGATTAAGCATATGCAAATACTGACTTTTAGAAAGTCTGCACTTGCATATGCTTAAAGTGTTACTAAACCCACAACAGTAAAATCAGTCTGTATATGCAGTAAAGCATGCTTGTTATACTCACTGTGGAACCCTAAATGGTTAATCCTCTGCACTGTGTAAAAAGGCTGTTTGATCCTGTCTTCTCTGATGCTCCCCTTCTTCCACAGTCCCCAAACCATCTCCTGATGGAACAGAGGCTAGGGGACAAGCTGCACACGCTCAGTTTGGTGTGTATTACTAGAGGTTTTTTTGTTTTGTTTTTCTTAGGAGACGGCATGTGACCAGCACAGAGCCAATCGGCACTGTCCAGACAGAGGGGGTCAGGGGTCCTGCAGCCTCATAGGACAGTCAGAGCAGAATGAAAACTCCTCCTACAAGCTTTAACCAGACACTGAAAGAAGTCACAAGACTGCTGAAACTGCTGATGAAAAAAAATGTATTTAGCAGTTTAGAAAACGTTTGCGTTTCCATGTTCTGCGTAATGTGGGAGACCAGATATAGTGAATGCAGGGTCCTGGGTCTAATAACACTTTAATTTTTAGCTTTAGCAGCATTGGGGCCTGTGTCAACAGGAATTTTGTTTGCATCAGAAATGTTTACCACCGTATACAAGTCTATAGGAATGCAAAGCACCTTAAGGCCCCTTTCATACATGCTGTCGATCAGGTCCACCTGTTTGTTTTTCAGGAGGACCTGATCGGAAGCTCCATTCACCTCTATGGAGCGACGGATGTCAGCTGTGACATGTCGGCTGACATCCGCCGCTATCTGATCCAGTCCTGACCTGATTTGCCATGTCTTAAAGTAACCACATTGCTGAAGTTCAGGCACCTTTTGAGCCCAGGTGGGTCAGGACAAAAGGTTGTGGTCATTTTTCCTTCTCAGCATGTCTTGGTCAAGATACTCAAAGAGGTCCTAATCGGGTTCAGCCCCTATTCACACTGGTGCGACATATGTTACGACTTTGGGAGCACCTGTCACATGACATGTATAAATCAATGGTTCCCTATGAAAGCCACCTTAAGATCTGACACAAGTTGGTCTGACTTTAGAAAAGGTTCCTGCACTACTTTGGTCTGACTTTGGTCCGCTTTCAGCCCATTCAATATCATTGAAGTTGGATACTTGTCCTAACCATCCGACTTGTGACATACGACATGGTGATTACAGCAACAGGAAAAGGAATTTATGTCACACTGGGATTGTTTTGATTGGTCAAAGGACAAAGTCGGAGCAAAATCTTATCCTGTTCAAGTCAGATGGAAGTAGGACCGATGTCGCAGGGCAAAGTAGGATCGACAGTCGTACGACAGTCATGTTGTACCAGTGTGAACCCGGTCTCAAGCATTATTGCGTGGAAAAGGGCAGAGACAGTAAGAAGTTCTGGATGTGCAGTTTCAGTTTAGTTAATTTTCCACCCATGTGTAAAAAAAATTAGTCATTCAGTTGCACCAAGACTTGCTGGGACTGCAGGATTATGTCTGAAAACTCTATTTGATCTGTGTTCCAGCTCTGTCCGTCGAGCAGCGTCTGATGAAGATTGACCATACGGCCATACACCCACACTTGCTGGATATGAAGATCGGACAGGGGAAATACGAGCAAGGCTTTTTTCCTAAGCTACAGGCTGATGTTCTCATGAACGGACCAATAAACAACAAGTAAAATATAGTTTTGTTTTCTTTTTAGTCCACCCCCCCACCTCTAAAGCACACATGTAGCAAACCTGAAAATGGGTCAGTCCTCCAAAGTCTTACCCTGGGTGTTTAAATCATCCAATGAGATATCTGTGGGTTTGTCCATTCAGGGCAAAGTGATGGGTTCTCTCGGCAGGCCTAACCCCAGCCACTGTCACTCTGTTTGTTTGACTCTGTGCCCCAAGTCTAATCACTCTGAAGCTTCTTGTCTGTGTCAGAGCTTACACAGAGTTAATTATCTGCTCCCATCCATCATGTGACAGTGTTTGGGATGGAGGGGAATAATGGGAGGAGGTTGTCCTTTTCCATAAGGAAACTCTTTGCTTTTAAGAGCTTTAAGTGGTTGTAAATCTTAAACCTGAAATATGAACAAAGCATATCCCTCTTTAGTGTGTACTTGTCTCAATTAGGAGCACTAAGTGTCATTTCTGTCTGCTATTTCATTCCTCTGCTATCAGCATTAACCACTTCTGACAATTTATCCTGACACCAAGAGGAAAAAAGTGACGGGAGGGACCTCCAGCCGATTGACAGCCTCAGCTCTGTTCTTGTGTGCTGTGTGAAGGGGGTGGGGTGTCTCTCCCATCCAATCGGCTCTCAGAGCACTCTTCACTGAGCTCTGCACAGTGTAACTTCAGTTCTCCGTCCCCTTTTTTCTGAACTCTCAGACAAGCTTTATAATTCAGCACTTTGGATGTAGAGAAGACTGCAAATATACAGGTACAACTTTATGTAGAAGGATTTGTGTGTATTACCTGAGGATAGCCCCTTCTCTGGGTATATGTAAGGGTTTACAACCACTTTTAAGCAGATAAAATTAGTGATGGGAAACAGCTGCAAATTAAGTATCCGTGGTTGAGGCATGTTGAAATACAAAAAAAAAAAAGTTAATTTTCTCTTTGTAATAAAAGCAGAGCTTACCTTTTAACAATTAAGAGGACTGAATAAAAAACTGTTAAAAAAAATAAAAACAAAAAAAACAGTACATGTACATAACAAAATATTCAATCTAGATTATTGTTTTATAGCAGAATTAAGCCCATATTGTGAAATGAATAATGCTAATTAATTTCCCCCCGTTGATTTTTTTGGCTTGTCTCCACAGTCGCTGGGTCAGCCGGAACGCTACGGCGCAAAGGAGAAAGGACCGCCAGCGGCAGCACTCGGAGCACCTCGGCTTAGACAACGACTTGCGGGAGGTACGTCGCTGTGATGTGATTGCCAGCTTTACCTCTGGCAGCAGATGGCAAATGAGTCAGCCGCCATTTATTTTCTGGAATAATCAGTTTTGCCTCCAGCTGCACCTTAGAATAGCGGCATAAATTTTCAGAGCCGTCAGAATCCTCCTACTTCCTATTGTTCATTTTGTAAGAGGAGCCATAAAAATCCAGACGAGCAGGTTTTTAATGTGGAATACGAAGTGTAAAGAGCTGGTGTGGTTATCTTTTATGCTGTTTTTCATATCATTTTTATTTCTTATTAGAACACAGCTCTGTGGGATTTTATGGCTTGGGTTGTCTGGTATTCTGAATAAACGGTTTAATTTTAACTGTCACTTTAAATCATTGCTACATTCAGTGCTTCATTAGTGAACATTTTAGAAAAGCTATAGTGCTTTTCATTGAGGACATATATTTTTAGTTATTTTTATTCTAACTCTAAAGTGAACGCATTTATAACTGATCATATGATGAAAGTAAATGCAGCAAAAAATCATTAGATCATTCATAGGGGCTGCTGTATTTATTTGCCAGTCTACTAGAGGGCAAGCTTTGTCCTACTCTCTCTACAGCCTGACCTTCTTTTCTCCCTGGGTGTCTTTACTGACCAATACGGTGGCATGGTGTGTTAGAGGTGGTGTTCCTTGGGGCCCTTTCACATGGGCTCTCCGATCAGGTCAGTTTTTCAGGCGGACCTGATCGGACGCTCCATTCAGCCCTATGGAGCAGCGGATGTCAGCGGTGACATCCGTCGATATCCGATCCGGTCTGTGAAATCCAGACGGATGAAAACCCTATTTTCCATCTGTCGGGAGAATCGGGTCGGATAGGATTGGATGAAAATGGACAGGCGGTCCGTTTTCATCCAATCTCCATTGGGACAGCACGGCTTTGACAGGTCCATCTCCGCACAGTGAGCGGAGACGGAGCTGTCATACGCCTGCTCAGTGGGGATCAGTGGATTGCTGCTGAGCAAAGCAGAGTCCGGACACGGACAAGCCCGTGTGAAAGGGCCCTAAGCTGGAAATTTTTAAGGAAAGGTCAAGATCTGCATATAACTTGCTGTACTTTGTGGAAAATGCGTGCAAACCACAAGATTGAATGTACAGCATTACATATTCTTTAGGAAGTAAAAGAGTAAACCTATATAATGTATGTATTTCAACTTTTTAGCAAGTCTTTCACCTTTTAAAATGATTCTAAAGGTTGGAATTAATAAAAAAAAAAAAAATGCCAACAAACATGTTCTACTTTTGCACGGAGCAGCCCCGATCGTCGTCTTTTTGGGTAGTCTGCCATTGGTCCTGGCTCGTCCCCCCTGTCAAGTACCTCCAATAGCACTTGAGCAGGCTCACTCCTGAGCTGTGCTCCTGTAAATGGACATTGTCCATTTACACACATACACAGCTGCTCAGCCCCACCCCCGCTATCTCCTCCCACTGGCTGTGATTGACGGCAGCGGGAGCCAATGGCTCCTGCTGCTGTTTGAGTCATTGAGGAGAGACACCTGGGAGAGCCGCTGCTCCCATGCACATCCCAGCATCGAGGTGGGGCTCAGGTAAGTATAAGGGGGGCTGGGGGAAGGAGCTGCACCAAGAAGGTTTTTTTACATAATGCATAGAATGCATTACGGTAACAAAACCTTCTGCCTTTAGAATCACTTTGGGCTGGATTCACACATGTCCGGTTTGCAGTCCAGAGTCCAGTGCGTTTCTGTTCACCGGTTCAGGTGCAAATTTTTGCCTGCATTCGCGCCTGAACAGAACCCAAAAAAACATCCTTTTCAAAACCGCACCGCGGCTGCCCTGGAAATCTCATCACCTACAGGGATGTTTTGACCTGTTGGGATATTTCTTCATGGCTGATTTCCCACTGAAGCCCTAAGCCAAGGGCAAACGAAATGGGGGTAGGTTTGCAACCCTAAATGACATGCTGTGCATTGATCCCCTCATTTCTGCAAAACCAAAAAGGTGTTTTTCCTGAGCATAACTTAAAGCTGAACTCTAGGATAAGCAAATACTATCCAAGTAACAACAGACATGCATTCTTGAATCTTGGTGTGCTTTGTGTATTTCTTTTAGAGCTGTGCAGTAATTCAGTATGAAAACCTGTCCCTGTGCAGAAGCTGTATTAAAGACTGGTCACTGCTGCTGTCTCCTTGTACGGGGTGACTGGTCTTGTCTCCGCCCCTTCCTGTAGTTTTCTGCAGGCAGCCTCTAGTGGGTGGAGTCTGCTGAGTTCCTCTAGCACAGTGGTCTCAAACTGGCGGCTCTCCAGCTGTTGCGGAACTACAAGTCCCATCATGCCTCTGCCCGTGGGAGTGGGAGTCATGCTTGTCAGCCTTGCAATGCCCCATGGGACTTGTAGTTTCACAACAGCTGGAGGACCGCCAGTTTGAGACCCCTGCTCTAGCGGTTCTGCTCAGGCTATGGGTACAACACAGTGATGTCATCACTATTTTACAAGGTAATAACTGAATGTGCAAAGGCATTTGGTTTACAAAAAGTGGATGTATATCCTTTTGTGACAGTTGATGAATATATGTAAATGAGTGTTTGTGCCCAGACTTCAGCTTGAAAGCCCAACCAAACCTTTGGTAAATTATGGATTGTGCAGGGAAGGGATGAAGCTTCTGGCAGGTTTTTATTGCTTTCTGTGTCTGTAGCACAGAATGTCCCTCACTTCTGCCAGGACAGGTAGTAATAGAACATTTCTTCAGTGGGGTCACAGAAAAAAAAAAATTGTAGTAGAGCAAGGAAGGGTTAGATCTTCATCTTCTGATAAGGGTTTATTTTGTTCCTTTTGTCCTAGTGCACCAACAACCCCCCCAATAATAATTTACCTTGGTGTCACAGGGGCTGGATGCGAGGAAAACCCACCCCAGTGGGAGGTCAAGTCAAGCAGAAATAAAAAACCAATAGAAATGTTAACACTCTACCACTCTTTCAAAAAATACATTTTCTGGATGTGGTTCCATATGTGCACCTGGAAGATGGGGACTAAAGGAATAATTTGCATGGTTTAGAAATGAGGAATGATCCTCTTATATTTGGGATATGTGATGGAATAAGACACCTTTACTTTACTATGCATTCATTCAGTTGATGTACTTTTTGATTTCTCTTTGTCACTTCTCACCATAACTTTTACTGTCTCTGTACAAAGTTTTCTGAAATACAGCACAGTAAACCTCAGGGCATTTTTTTAAGTTCTCACTTTTGTTCGGTAATGCAATCACAGAAAGCAAAAAATAATTTTAGACTATTTTCATGTTTATGTATGGACTGAAAGATGATCTTATGAGAACGTCCATAATTGCATTAGCAGCAGAAGATGGAGACTGTAATGTCAGGGTCATTTTGCATCAAGATAGCTTCATAATGAGGTAGGATTTCGTAAATTGATTTTTTTTTTTTCAGGCTCCTAATCTCCATATCCCTCTTTGCAGTCAACTCGTCTCGGGTTTCCATGTTAAATGTATTAATTCAAGCCCTCTGTCTCTATAGCTTATGTTGTAATGTGCGCAGTTGTGGGACATTCGTGTGGCCAGCCATCTGCCCCACGTCTGGCGAGGAGGAGAGGGGGAATCCTCTTTGTTTAGTAGGAGGTTAAGGTCACTTTTGTATCTGTGAGCTTTAGCCACAGTCTGGTGTCTGCAGCTGCAACCTGAACTGAAAATCAATGATTAATTGTCTTGCCTTTGTCCAAGCCTATAAAGCCTTTCGCTGGCGAGATCCAAAATGCTAGCTGCACAAAATATCATTTAGTCAAAACAGCAATATTCAATGCCAACTTTAAAACTACAGCGCTGCTCCTGTTCACCTATATAAATTCATGTTTTCAAAGAAAAATTAATAAATCCAAAGTATATAAAGTGCTCTTGTGCATAAATATCTGTGCTCTTATGACTACATTGTCAAAAGTATTGGGACACCTGCCTTTACACACACATGAAGTTTCGGCTGGGCCTCTGGGTCATAGGAGTGCAATCTGCTTTGCACTCCTGTTACCCGTTTTCAGCAGAGAGTGGTCTGAAGTCCACTCTCCACTGATGTCACTGCAATCAGATCCACCAGCTGCCTTGATTGATGGCAGTCTCAGCGAGCCTCTGAGACTGCCACTCCTAGCCCCTCCACAGCTCAGCGCTCCAGTGAGCATGGGAAAGCATAGAGGAGAGACGCTGCCTGACAGTCAGCAGCTCTCAACTCGTGAATCTGTGAAAACCTCTGCAGAGACAGTGGGGGACAGATGCAGCATTGGTCTGATCCTGCACCCACATAGGTAAGTATGAATCAATCGTTCTAATTCATCCCAAGTGTGTTCTATCAGGTTGATTTCAGGACTTTGTGCAGGCCAGTCAAGTTTCTCCAGCCCAAACTCACTCATCCATGTCTTTATGGACCTTGCTTTGTACATTGGTTTGCAGTCATGTTGGAATAGGAAGGGGCCATCCCCAAACTTTTGCCACAAAGTTGGGAGCATGAAATTGTCCAAAATGCCTTAGTATGCTGACGCCTTAAGAGTTCCCTTCACTGGAACTAAGGGGCCAAGTTTAACCCCTGAAAAACAACCCCACACCATAACCCCCCCCCCCCCCAAATGATTTGGAGGGGTGACCCAATACATTTGGCAATATAGTTTGAGTGAGTTTGGGGTGGAGGAACTTGACTGACCTGCACAGAGTCCTGACCTCAACTCGATAGAACACCTTTAGGATAAATTAAAGCAGAGATGGCAAGCCAGGCCTTCTCGTCCACATCAGTGCCTGACCTCACAAATGAACTTCTGGAAGAATGGTCAAACCTTCCCATAGACACACTCCTAAACCTTTTGGACAGCCTTCCCAGAAGAGTTGAAGCTGTTTTAGCTGCAAAAGGTGGGCCAACTCAATATTGAACCCTGCCGACTAAGACTAGGATGCCATTAAAGTTCAAATCTTAAGTGCACCAGTGCCAATCACAGTTCTTAATGTCTTCAAATATATAAGATGCTAAAGTATATAAAGTGCTTGGTGCAGTTCCAAAGTATGAGTGGATATTTCTTGTTTCGTGAAGTTCCACAGTGACGTTCCCCCCCTCCTGTGTTCCCCCACTCACCGACAGTAGTTGACTCACTAAATCAAATAAGCATATAGGTATTCAGAAGAATGACTTCTTCCTTTCTCCTCCTCCACTTCTCCAATGTAATAACTGAGCTCAATACCATAAGTTAATATCATAGAAACCCCCATAGTGTAATTTAGCTTTATTTAAAAAAAATGTAAAAGCAATTGCACTTACATTCATCACTATGATAAAAGCATGTCTGCACATCAAATTGCCAAATTGGCGTGTGTTCCAGATGCAGAACGCTTCGGAAGACGCCCAGTGGGAGGGGCGAAACGCGTCAAGCGGGGCCGGTCAGTGACCAGCATTATACAGGTGGAACACACGTCGACGCCGCGTTTTGATGCGCTCACATGCTTTTATCATATTTTAATCACACAAACTTTGTAGATGCAGGGATCTCCCACACTGCTATTGTATTCGGACATGAGGACTCCACCAATCACCCCCGCCCTCCCCCCAACGTCAGAATTCACAGATCAGCGCTGCAGCCATTGGCTGTATGCGAGGATAAAATTCTGTTTTTCCAGCATGACTGTTCAACAGAAGTCGGTCTAATGACTGGTTTCTGTTGAACAGACAGGGATACATATGAACTGAACTGGCCGACTTTCGATACATGTGTACCCGGCTAAAGAGTTCATTAATGGGGTTTAATATGATATTCTAGTTCTTTACATTTACCATTGCTGGGCTCTGTTAAGAGAGCACAAAAAGGTCCAGCAGAGTTCAGGAGGCAGACTTGAAAGTCCTAGGTATACATTTTCTCCAGTTTCTGCAGAATTCAGTAAGATGACTTACAAGATTTAAACCAACTTGTTTAAGGAATTGTATCAATTAGTATGATGTCACAGCACGGCACTAATTGCATGTAATGATAAACATATACGGGGGGCTTTGTCATTCCCAGCATATTGCAGTCTGACTAGTGTCTGCTGGACAGCTTGTCTTCAGCTGGGTGACTTTTTCCTGATGTGCGATGAGGGAATTATTTGCCTTGATTGCTGTTGTCATTTGCATGCTAATGAGCTAGTTTATCCAGCAACCAACATGCTTCATTCACTTGTGTTCTGAGTGTTTTCAATTCTGTTTGCGTGTTTGATATTAGCATGATAATGAAAGTCTGGGCTTCTCTGTAAAGTTGTTACAAACATCCAGCTAAGGCATACATGATTCATTTTTTTTTTTTCATTCAATCGGCAGGTTGATTGAAAAAAGAAAAACGACTTGGTTCCCCCATCCATACACTTGATGTGGATGGGAGAATCACCCCCCGCTGAGCTATTCTATTCTGACAGCACAGAGTCTCCCTTGTTGTCAGAATATAGTGATCAGCACTGCTGGCTATAGTCGGCAGCGCTGACCATGGGAACATTTTCCAACAGGCTGGTTGTACAGAAGTTGATTTTCTGTACAACCATCCTGCCCCATACATGGACTGACATTCATCCCGGCCCTACTGAACCGTCCGAATTTCAATGCATGTATGGCCAGCTTTATAATATAATGAAAATATGTAAAATGTTACCTTATTTGTCAAAGCAGCATGTTGTGCCGGTGATTCATCACATGGGGCTTTAAGTCCTGGTAGTCACATGTCCCTAAGCCCTGGTTCACATCGAATGCTACTTCAGCGTCCCTGTTCAGTTTCCGGTCCAATTTCAGCCCCGAATTTTGGACTGAATTCAGACCTGAAATGAACCAAAAGACGCACAGGGCTCCTGTGCAAATTCGCACCGGAGCCGCAGAGGAGATATGTGAACCGGCTCCATAGAAAGACGGTCACAATCTCCTGCTATTGCGATTTGGATGCAGGGATCCCGCATTCAATTTGTAATAGTGTGAACCCAGCCTTGCACTAGTGTGATGTGGGAACCAGTGCGATTCCAGCGCCGGTTCCCGCATCACTTTTCCTCCCGCAGGCAGTTCACACTGCCCTCTGCGAATCGCTGTGGGTGTCAATGACACCCTCAGAACTGTTCAGAGTGCAGTGCGAACTGTGGATTCGTACAGGAATAAAATCGCATGGGTGAGAACACTCCAGTGCGGGGAAAAAGAAGTTCCTGCACCTTTTTTCTGTGCGAATCCAATGCGAGTTCAGCCGTACAACTGTATGGCTGAATTCGTAATGCTCAGACATCGCATGTGATCAGCACCTGCCTGGGATCGCACTAGTCTGAACCTAGACTCAATCTACATGTGAAATTGATGATCATTCGCACCTGATTTGTATGATTGGTTAATTGTACACCTGACCCTAATCCTACAAAATCCCTGACTGTGTACAAGTATAAACCCCCATACACACTATACCACTTCTGTTGTCAGATTTCCTTCAGATTTACCAAAACCATGTAGTGTAAGGACCTGCCTGATTGCATACAAATTGAAACTCCTAAGGTTTGACCTCATATTATATGGTTTTGGTAAATCTGAAGGAAAAAAATCTACAGAAAATTGGATAGTCTGTATCCAGCGTAGGAATTGATGCTGTTTTGAAGCCAAAGGGTATTCACGCAGAGTATTGATTTGATTTAGATTTTTCTAATGTTCACTAGCTGCATTTTATGAATTGATAAAAATAATCAAAATCTAGTATATATTTTTGAAAGCATTCTTGCTTTACAGCATTTCTTCACACCTGCATAAAATTTTTGCACAATACTGTACATTTTTATTTTGTATTGGCCTATGCTTTAACCTAAGATTTAAAGTCGGTGAACCCCAAGCCCCAAAACTTACTTAAACTTCTAAAGCCTTGTACACACGGTCAGATTATTGGACGAATTTTCGTCAGTTTTTTGTTGGATGCTAGTCTCAAATTGAAAGTGAAGAGGGTACTAACTATCAGAAAATTTTCTGACAGAATTCAACGTCAGAAGTGACGTAATGTGTTGAATTGTTTTGTACGTGTTCTTTCTTGTTGTCTGAGCATGCCTAGTCTTGCTCTTCAGATTTTTTTCTTTGTCAGAAAACCGTACTAATGAAAAGAAAATCAGACGTTGTGATCACATCAGACAAACATTTTCAAGCCTGCACATCCAGTTTTTGTCTGCCGAAAATTCGTAATCGGCTGTCCAAGTGCAGCATACTAACGATCAGAACATCTGCAGATCGTTCATCGGACGAAATTTATCTTCAGATTTTCTGACCGTGTGTACGGGCCTTTACACTAAACTAGTCCCTGCAAACCCATACTTATCTTTTCAGGCAGTAAAAAAAAAATCAAAATGCTCCCCTCCTGTGTTTAATATCAGATACAGAGGCAGATGACAGTTTCCCGTAAAACTCAGGCTTAGTCCCGGCCTCTTCAGTCTTCCCAGTTATCCTATTGGTCCTTCCAGATGATGGATGGATTGACAGACCATTAGGGGGGCACAGGAGAAAGTGGAGACATGCTGCTCCTAGGTTTTACATAAAAATTGGTTTCCATATTACTACAGTTGTCCATATCTCTGGAGATACTGATCATTAATGATGAGGTTTTCAATACTAAACATCTGTTTGTGTACTTTTATACCATGCACCTTGAATTACCCAAGTTTTGCTGTTAATGTGATTTCTCTCTAACCATGTCCAGCTAGCCTTTGCAGTTCCATCCAACCCTGAACCTTCCGCTAGAGGCAAAATTGCTTGACTTGTGTTCTTTAACTCTGCACCAAACGTATTGCTTCAGTGTTGGTTGTGTTACAGTTCATGTAAAAAAAAAATAAAAATAAAAAGCACGCTCATTGAGGTATTTTGCAAGTTTACTTATGTTTTTAGCCTGACCAGAGGTCCCTTTTAAATGGCCTATTTAACCCATTATAGGTATAAGTTACTGCAGTACAGACTATAGGACATGCTGATCATCACAGCGGCCATATTGGATGGGGCAGTCACAGGTTGCCAGCTGGGTGATGAGCATATCCTCTAGTCCCGGAGTCCCTCCCTCCCTCTTCGGTCACTTCAGGTCAAATGTTTCCTCCAACAGAGCACACCATGAATAGTGCCTATTGTTTGCTGGGTGTAGTGGACAAACCTCATGCTTGAAATTGTTCTCCAAAGGAATTTGCCAAATTCCAGTGCCGACAATCTGTCATCTCTGTGAATCGAGCTTCATGCTGCCACCCTGTTCTGTCTGTTCGCTTCTCGTTATTAACTGCCACTTCATTCCATTTTGTTTGTGTTATTGTGTATGTAAATCTATCATCTATTATTTGGATGTTCGGTAACCTGCCTCACTGCATACAGTTTTCTAATGATTTTTTTTTTGATCTGTTGCAAAGTTTTTTCCTTGAGATCCTGCTGGTAACAAAATTTCTTATTGCAGACCGGTGCAACTTGTCATGCGATTTGACAGTTTTGACTCGCATGACAAGTGGCACCCTATTGTATTAAAATCGGCGCAACTCCAACTTTGCAGTGCTGCACTGATTTGAAAAAAAGGTTCCTGCACTTTTTTTTTTTTTTTAACGATTTCAGGTGTGACTTACATAGACATCCTGTGCATAAAGTGGCACAGATGTCAGCCAAATGGCACCTGAAATCGCACTAGCTTGCTACTTTGAAATCATGCTACTTCAAGTGAATTAGCACGATTTCAAAGCAGCTTCAATGTGAACCAGGGCTAGCTTGCCATGCAAACTTATTATACTATTGGAATATTGAAACAAGGTGAGAGGCTGCAGCAAGGGCTCATTTATGTCAGACATTTGTGAACCCAGACTCCAGGATTTACAGGATTATGTCGTCTTTGGGCCAGTCTCTCAGTCCAAGAAGTAGATAGTGACCCTGGGAAATGCCTGAACAAAGATGGCTCCATCCTTTTGGAGAAAAAGCTGATCAAGGCATTGTCAAGGGCAGTACTGTAAACTCTGTGAAAAGTAATACATATCCAGAAGTGTTGCAGTGGAGTTTGCCTGCTCAGCGGGGAATCTGTCCACTGAATCTGTCCACTGAATCTGTCCACTGAATCTGTCCACTGAATCTGTCCACTGATTCCCGCTGAGCAGGCAAATGACAGGTCCGTGTCCACTCCACTACTGCAGAACGGACACAGCCCACTCTCCTCTGGTGGTTGGATGTAAACAGACTGCCTGTCCGTTTACACCTGACTGCCATCCGATCCACCAGACTGATGGGGAATAGATCCCCGTCTGTCTGTTTTTTTGATCAGATATCGGCCGGTGTCAACAGACACATGTCCGTTGACACCCACCGCTCCATACAGGAGACTCCCTTTCCTGACCTGCTGGGCTTCATGCTTGGATAAGGGTCTGGTATGGATTTGGGGGGGGGGACCCACGCTATTTTATTTATTTATTTTTTTTTCTGCCTGGGGCTTCCCTCCAAATCTATAACAGACCCGAAGGGCCTGGTATGGAAACTTTTTCCCTGATTTTTTTTTTTTTTTTTTTTTTACCGGCAATCCCTTTTTTTTACATTCAGCTGTCAGCAGGGAACCCCACTGACAGCTGATAACTAATCGGTTGTTAAGGACGCGGCAGCTGGCTTCCCGGCCCACTCCTTAGTAACCAGCTACAGTGTTTTTAAAGGAGAAAAAAACAAGGGGTTATAAACGCTCCGCAAAATGAGCTGGAAAAACGCATCAAGTGCAGTCCACATAGATGTGAACCTAGATTTAAAGCAGACACCTTTTGGGCAGCAGCATTGTCTGTCTCGGGTGAGGGTAGTCTTAACATCGCTATAGATGGATCGAGATTTGGCGTGTTCAGCAGGTTTGATGGAAAAGATTAATTTTATGTAGAACGTTTTAGTTTCCAGTAAAGCAAATTCTATAACCTGTCGCAACCAATCAGAATTCGCCTTGAAAGCTAAGCTGATGTAGTTACTGTCCTTGGCCCTTTACATTGTGAAATCTTTTTGAAGGTGACATTTTCAGTTTTATGTTACATTGTTTGCCACTGAAAAAAAGCTATGAAAGAATTCTGTTGTAGCAGAGGCAGAATTCTTTATAAAATGTTGTTTCCTGTGTTTGTACCATTGTATCATCCTTTGTGTTGCTTTTCTTTGCCTTTGTTGCTGTCATCTTGTGTGTTTTTTCATTTTGCTATTTTGTATTTACTTTTTCCATTTTCTTTTCTTTTCTATTAATCTGGATCATGTGCATGCCTGCTTGTCGCCTCTTCTTTTTTTTTTTTTTTTTTTTTCTGTCCTCGTGTTGGGTCTCCTCGTAAGCCATGTGAGGAGGTCCTGATCCGTCAGAACTCTATGATATTCTGGGAGTGGGATGAGGGCTTCCTCGCTCAAGCTCGGCCTCCCAAAAAGTCCTTCTCTGAGTGCTGCCTGGTATGTTGGCTTTACTTACAGCTGCCTCTTGTGTTGCTGCATGCAGTCATCCCTGAACTGTCATTGTAGTCCTGCTATATAGATGGGCACGCAACGCTTTGTAGTCTAGAAGGCTTTGAACCCGCTGCTGCTTTTTTTTTATCCCTCATAAAAGGATTTTGTTTTCAGCTTTGTAAAGCTTTAGTCATAGATTCATTGCTTTGTTCACCTCTGGAAAATAATTACTGCAGATGCGTTGCATTTATTCTAGGCAGAAGTTTTGTACCTACATGCTGTGATGTCTCTTACATCTGGGAGAATGCACACACTACAAATATAACTGTAATAGCAAGACTTGTCTCTTAACCGTCACTTGGCGTGTTCACTCGACAGTTGCTGAAGCCGTGCACTTCAAGCCATATCAGATTGTAACACCAGGCACAGAGGCTGCATTGCCTACCACACACTATGTATATAAACTGGAGCAAGGAGACAAATTGGGACGGCCACCCATCACAGACAATACGATTTGAAGTGTAAATCTAACCAAAACTTTTTTTTTTTTTTTTTTTATGAGCTTGAAAAGTCTAGAATTCCCGTTTAATTTTTATTGCTCTCTGTGTCCTTGGAGGAGATTTTCCCTCATTTCCTGTATGGTGACACTATTAGTGAAGGGAGAGGAAATTTCTCTAAAGGAGTGCCAATAAGTAAAAATCCCAACAGGAGTTCTAATCCTTCCCAACTCTATCCAAAACCTAATAATAATTTGGCTAAACTGACCATGTAATGATTTAATTTGCTTTTTTTTCAAGTTTGAGAGGGTTATAAACCCTGGCAGTTTTTTAATTTTTTTACCGTCTGTGTCCCATAGGGCAGATTTCTCTTCTTTTCCTGACCATAGTCCTAACAAAGTGAGAATAAATTCCTCCAAAGTAAGGAAAATCTCTGGTTGTCACCAGAACTAATGTCTCCATTAGAAGATTTCCCCTCTGTTCCTCTTCTGGTGACAACGCAAATTTGGGATTTTCTTTCACTCAGTGAACAGGACAAATAGAGAGTTAAATCTCCCTAACAGGGACGCAGGCAGCAATAAAACCTGAGAGGTGTTCTAATCCCTCTCTACACCAAACTTTTTAAAGTTTTGGATAGTTGTACATAAAGAGGAGCTCCACCCAAAAGGGGAAGCTCCTCTTGTGTGCAACCCCCGCCCCTCCCCCCCCTTCACTGCTACATTTGGCACTTTTTCGGAGAGCAGGTACCTGGTTTTGATAGGTAAAGGTATGATTGCCACAGTGATCTGAGTATTTCCGGCCCCAGTTCCAAATCGCATGACAAGTCGCCCCCTACTGTCTGCAATGGAACCGTTCAAATCGGTGCAACACTTTGCGGTGCTGCACTACTTTTTTTTTTTAAGGTTACTGCACTACTTTTTTTTTTTTTTTTTACGATTTTAGATGCGACTTGCATCGACATCTGTGCATGAAGTGGCACAGATGTCAGCCAAATGGTACCTGAAATCGCACTGACCTGCTACTTCAAGTGAAGTAGCACGATTCCAAAGTAGCATCAATGTGAACCAGGGCTTGCCATGCAAGCTTATTATACTATTGTAGTTTTATCAAGTCACAAGGTGAGGGGCTACAGCAAGGGCTCATTGTCAGACATTTGTGAACCCAGACGCCAGGATTTACAGGATTATGTCGTCTTTGGGCCGGTCTCTCGGTCCAAGAAGTAGTGAGCCTGGATGATGCCTGAACAAAGATGGCTCCATCCTTCTGGAAGAAAAAAAAAAGCTGATCAAGGCATTTTTAAGGGCAGTTCTGTAAACTCTGTGAAATGTAATACATATCTAGAAGTGTTGCAGTGGAGTCTGCCTGCTCAGCGGGGAAGCTGAGCAGGCAGATGACAGGTCCGTGTCCACTCCACGTCTGCAGAAAGGACACAGCCCGCTCTCCTATATGGGCGGTCAAATGTAAACAGACCGCCTGTCCGTTTATACCTGACTGCCATCCAATCCGCCAGGCGGATGGGGAATGGATCCCCAGCCATCTGTTTTGATCAGATGTCGGCCGGCGTCAACAGACACATGTCCATTGACACCCACCGCTCCATAGGGGAGACTGCAGGGTCCGATCTATTAATACTTCATTCAGAATTCAGACACCCTAAGGCCCCTTTCACACTAGCAGACTGATTAGGTCCGCCTGTCAGATTTTCAGGAGGACCCAATCAGTCTACTAATGTGAAAGGGGCCTTGGGGTGTCTGCATTCTGAATGAAGTATTACCCTACATTCACAGGTATACGCTTTTTTTTACAGAAACGCACTACAGTCCATTTTAACATTTGTTTCCTATGAAACATGTTCACATCTATGCGTTTTCAGCCGGTGCGTTTTTGGAAAGGGTCGGGGACTTTTTTTTTTTCCTGCAGCAGATTGCGTTTTGCATGTAATAGACTTCAATGAAACGCAAGTATTGCATTTTTGATGAGTTTTTTTTTAATGCGTTTTTCGTTTTGTTTTTTTTATTTCCTCTTTTAAAATATATACGGTATGTATATATGTATATATGTATATGTGTATATATATATATATATATATATATATATATATACATACATACATATATACATACATACATACATACATACATACATACATACCACCACCCCCCCCCCCCAGCCTTCTGGGACACACACAGAGTCCCAGAAGATGGTAGGACCATTCAAAAAGTGAAGCGCGACCACCACATGCGGAGTAGTAAACTGGCTGTGTAGCCTAAAGGCTTCACTGCCGGTTTCCCTTAGTGAAGATGCCGGCACCTACACCCGAAGAATCAGCACAGGGTGACAATGCTGGATCCTGGGACAGGTAAGTGTTCTTTTATATTAAAAATCAACAGCTACAGTATTTGTAGCTGCTGACTTTACTTATACTTTAAAGAGGTTTAAAAAAAATAAAGGTAAAACTTTTTTAGTTTGGAAATGGATTAGAACACCTGGCAGTTTGTATTGCTGTCTGTGCCCCCATTAAGGAAATTCGCCCTGTCTGTCTGTTTGTCCTGTTTATCATTATCATTAAAAGTGAAAGTAAAAGAAAATCTCAAACTTTGGGTTGTCCCCAGAAAAGTAATAGAGGGGAAATCTTCCAATGGGGACACGGTTCTGGTGACATGGGGGTCCCCAAGGGATTCCCTTAATTTCCAGGGATTTCCTCTCGCTTCCTATGGGACAGGAAGTGGAACTGGATGTCAAATGGTCAGTAGATCCAGCAGGCAGCTAACATAATATGCAAACCTAGCCTTGTTTTGTCCTGTCCCAGATGCTTTGTATATTCTCTTAAAGTGTACGTAAGCAGTAACACTGAACTTCTCTTATTTGCTCTTCTTTGGTCCATTAAATATACTATTGGAAGTGTTTAATTATATCTGATCACAAAAAAAAAAAAAATACCCGTTGATAATATCAGAATTTCAGCCCAGGGCTTACTTCATGTTTTATTTCAAGGAGGGTAAATATCCCTCCCAGTCTTTATGTTGAGACTACAAAATAATTAGCCTTTATGTTGTGTGGGAGTGGTTAAGTCATTTGACTAAAGAAAGCTGGGCAGGGCTGACACCACTCAGTCTACAAAAATGCTGTGTGTTGTCAGCCCACAATAAGACTTAGGAGTGGATCGCATTTCTGGCAGATCAATAGATATTGTTTTGTACTTGCAGGGTCTTTAAAGGGATAAAAACTCAAAGTCTGCATGTACTGCAGAGATGTACTGCAAATGTTTTTATTTTTTATTTTGATCACCCTACTGAGCAATAGGTGAGTTTAGGAAGAGGCAGCATTAAACTTCTAGGAAAAGTCAAGATTTGCACATAACTTCAGCTGCCCGCATCAGTGGATCTGCTGATCATTTTACTTCATAGAATTAATTGAAGGTAACCTTTACTTATGTATATTTACATCAGTTTACATACCCCATGTTTGTGGCAGGTTTAGTTTGTTTCCTTGCTCCTGTTTTATGTGTCATTCCCCATGTGAGAAGCATTAGGGGGATTTTAAAAACAAACCGGAATCCTAGAGAACTGAGTCTGGAAAGTGTTGGAGGGAGACGAGAGAAAGCAAAAGCAGGATTTTTCTTTAACAAAGTGTTTAATCTTCCTTTCCTATAGAAATATATGCAAGAGGCAAGATGCCTGGGCAAGACAGTGAGACAACCCAAACTCTCTGATCTCTCCCCTGCGGTCATAGCCCAGACCAACTCCAAGTTTGTTGAAGGGTTGCTGAAAGAATGTCGGATGAAGGTAAATTCTGCATTTTAAAGAATGTGAACGTGTCAGTGTAAACAATATTGTCAAACTATTAAAGCCCTGAAAAACGTGCACCTAAAATTCAACACCAAAAAAGTGCAAACAGTTTTTTTTTTTTCTTTTTTTTCTTTTTTTATACAGCCACAATCTAAGTAGAAAATCCTATCCCCTGCTAGCATATTGCAGAGAAGGACCTTCGCTCTCTGTGTGGAAGCAGTGGTCTCTCTGCAGAAGTCTAGCATGCCCCTTACTGAGCCAGAGCTTTTCAATCAGCAGGGAGCATAGGTTTTGATGGTTGCTGAACTATAGGTCAAGCTCAGCAGGGGACATATCAGACCTCAGCAGAGAGCCTACTGCTTCAACACCCAGAACAGGTGTCCTTCTGTGTAGCAAGCTGGCAGAATTCTCTTACTCTGGTAAAATTAGCTCTCACTTCCTGTTTTGTCTCCAGGACAGGAAATGAAGGGAACTCTCCCTAACAGGACACAGACTGCAATAAAAAATGACAGGAGGTTTAAAGCTGAAGTCTATTATTAAAAAAATGTATAAATACTGTACATACACAGCGATCCTTAAGGCTGCACTGAATAGCGCGAACATAACAGGTCATTGCCAATCAGTGCATTAATACTGTGAGCCCAGGCTGGCTCCCCCCAGGGTAATGGGCACATGACAGCCTGGGCTCAAGAGAAGTGAGTTAAAGATTCTGGCCATCATTCATCCTGGAATATTAAGGACACCTAGTGGCAGAAAATAATTAATACAGGGGTAAGCTCCAGAGTAAAGGTAAGTATTGGAGCAATTTACTGGTATAAACTTTTTTATTTTTATAGCTGGAGTTTAACTTTACACATTTCCTTCACTATCCAGTAAATGGGTTTTCTTTCTAGTTTTGACTATAAACCTATTTGAGAATTAAAGTACTATAGTAAAATAAAAGTTGTCTATCGCTGACCACACTGATGTATGTGTAGACAAAACGAATGCTTGTGGAGAAGATGGGTCATGAGGCCGTGGAGTTGGGTCATGCTGATGCCAACATAACTGGATTAGAAGAAAACACTCTGATAGCCAGTCTGTGTGACCTGCTGGAGCGAATTTGGAGCCATGGCCTTCAGGTCAAACAGGTAATCTTCATACAAAAAGGGTTTATTTTTTGCTTTTATGTTTTTACTTTTCTGCTTTTTTTTTTTTTTTTTTTTTACTTTTCTGCTTTTATGTTTACTTTTCTGATTGTATGCCTGATGCGGATTTGCAGTACAGATAGCTATTTTATGGGCCTTATTTATTGGACCACTGTGTTTACACTTTGAGAAATTGTTTATTGGGATATAGTTTTACATATCTGGACTTTTATTCATTCACATGTATTTGTTATAAATCTATTCAAGTGATTTCAGTTGCACTAACCGTGAGTAATTGTGCTGATATTTTTGATTGATTCAATTTAATTGTAGGATTTAAAATCTCATATCTTTTGACATCATTGAAGCACATGAGACCTATGGACCGACATTTTTGAATAGTCCATAACCGCCCCTCCAATTTCACCTGGTGCTATTCTGGTACAGGATAGATAATGAAAGCAAGCATCTGATTGGATGTTCTGGTTGACCAAACACTTTGCAATGCAAATACAGTAACTATACACTGGAAGTCCAAAGGTGATCACCACACCTCATGCTAATACTTATGTTTATTGGACTATGTGACTCAAAGTTTATTTCTTATACATGTCATCAAACATTTTATTATAGTTTATTTGATTTCCAAAGAAATGATTCAATCAATAAATGCAACAGTCGCAGATATTGTGTATTACATAATCTCTAGGCCTCCACGGATTGTATAAGCTTCAATATCAAAGTCCATTTGGTGAGATCACTTGATCATGTGCCTATTATCAGTCTGCTATACTATATATTACTGTCCTCTGCCAATGTGGAATTAGTTTGCTGGTGTTCTTGATAAAAGGTATCCATATCTGAAATAGACGTATTGTGCAGTTAATTAAAGCAGTGTTTCTCAACTCCAGTCCTCAAGTACCCCCAACAGGTCATGTTTTTAGGATTTCCCACAGATGAAATGGCCGTGAAACTGATCAAATCACTTGTGAAAACATGACCTGTTGGGGGTACTTGAGGACTGGAGTTGAGAAACGTTGGGGGAGGCACATTGGGTTTAGTCACATTGATTTGGTGTATGTCTGGGTAAAATAAAAATATTAAAAAAAAACACATTTTATCTGGTACAGCTCTGCATTACATGCATATTTCCGCATGTCTTTAACCATTTCAATACTGGGCACTTTCACCCCCTTCCTGCCCAGGCCAGCTTTCAGCACTGTCACATTTTGAATGACAATTGAGCGGTCATGCAACACTGTACCCAAACTAAGTTTTTACAATTTTGTTCACACAAATAGAGCTTTCTTTTGGTGGTATTTTAATTACCACTGGGTTTTTTATTTTTTTTGCTAATGAAACAAAGAAAGACCGAAAAAATTTTGGGGAAAAAATACGTTTTTCTTTATTTCTGTTCTAAAGTTTGCAAATAATCGTTCTTCATAAATTTAGGCCAAAATGTATTCTGCCACATTTCTTTGGTAAAAATAACCTAAATCAGTGTTTATTATTTAGCCTGTAGGAAAGTTCTAGAATTCAAAAACTATGGTATCTGGAAATTAATCAATCCTGAAATACTGATGGCGTATCATTTCTTGAGGCCCAAAAATATCTGGACAGTACAGATATCCCCCAAATGACCCCTTTTTTGGAAAGTAGTCCCAGGTATTTAGTAAGAGGCATAGAGAGTTTTTTGAAGTTGGCATTTTTTGTCATAATTTTTTGGAAAACGGATTGCACTATTTGTTATTTGGAGTCGTTCATTGTTTACAATGGTCATGTGATCTTCTGTGATTGGTCACAGTGTTCACATGGTACCAGCAGGGGGCTGGTACATTGATCAATCATAGTCGGTGACAGATCACGCCCGCAGTGCATCCTGTTTTGGGAAGACGTTATGACGTCCACCTGGAATGATGAAAGACCTGCTCGGCCGTCAAATTGCTATAGGAACTGATTAGAAACACAGTGCAGAAATATACCTGCTGATCTTTGAAAAATAATCCAATGAGCTCCTTACATTCTGTTTGGGTTGACAGCACAGTCAGTGCCATACTGGACACTTGTGCACTCCCTCTTTCCTTCCCCTTGGGTCCGCTTTACTTTTGATTGACAGCGCACAGCAGTGGGCGGATTCATAGCCCCTATTCAGTCTAAAGCAGCTTTTGAATCCACCCACTGCCATGCGCTATCGATCATTAGTAAAGCAACCTTAATGTGGAACTAGTTTCTGTTTCCCAGGCTCTGCCCACCCAGTGACAAATCCTTTCGCAAATATGGGCATCGCACCCATAGTTCAAATGCTTGCCTGAATTAGGCACAGGTAGTTCTTAAGGGAACTAGTGCCAAAAAAGTGCCCTTCGGGCTGTATTCAATTTAACTATGTGTAGTAAAAGGGCTCTTAGGAGATGTAGTTCTGGGACAATGCCTACATCAGTAGCAGCTTTGCTCCAAGCAGCTGCCCCTGCTAGCTTGGTGACGATGTCCCAGGGAAAGTTAAAAGCGGTTACTTATTATAGGTAGGATAAAAAAAAGTGCTGGAGGAGAAGGAGGTTTTGGGGGTAATTTGGCTCTTGATTGGACATAACCCTTTGTGGCTATAGTGACTGGCCTTGATGGGCTTTTTTAAATATTGTTCTATGTGTGATCCACAGAAACTTGACGATTGTCTATGGCTTTGTGATCTGAATAATATATGCACAATGCCTATGAGTGTATGCACTATGCACCTGGATTATTAGATGAGCGTTTACTCTTTGTATTTGTTGCTAAAGTAACATTGTGTAAAGTTTGTACGATCAGATTATAAAAGTATCAGACACTGATAAACTGTCCGATGTGTTTACTGAAAACTGCATTTATCTATGTATTGTACAAATTTGTATTTGTGTTCTCTGCAGGGGAAGTCTGCTTTGTGGTCTCATCTGGTACACTACCAGGACCGACAGGAGAGGCATGATCGCAATTCTGAATCTCCAGGTACATGTGCCTTTGTTACTCAGCCTGTCACCTACTTTATTTCGCCAGAATATTTTAACAGGAATCTTTCCATAGGATTATATGTGCATCTAACATATTATGCATTTTATTCCTGTAAAGGCCTCCCTTGTGTAAACATCCAAAAGGCCCGTGACTATTGCTGGGCGCTGTTGTGATGTTGGCAGCTGCAGTAGACTCTTAGCTGTCAATTACATTACACACTATAATATTTATCATCACTCCTCACCAAACTGACACATGAAAGGTTTTGTGAGGAGGTAAGAGGAGGGTCAGAGCAGCTGGGTCAGCACAGCCAGTAATTGGACACTCCCAGAGGGCTATGATTCTCCTGGAGTATTTGGGTTTTCTAGCAAACTTGGAGCCACATTTAAGCATTTATATAACGAAAAACAGCAAGTATTTAAAATACTTGATTTTTCTGTGTTATGTGCAATATTTTAGTCAGTAACAGGGTATCCTTCTTTTTTCTTTTTTTTTTCTTTTTTACCTTTTACCTTTTTTATTTTTGACCTTTTTATTGACGAAGGTAGAAAAAAATGTTTCAGTACAATAACCTAACAGAGTATCTTTAAGGTGCCCTTAGACATTGATGTATTGTATTGTTTTAATTCTCATTTGAAATTTCAGTTACTCTGGCCTCAGAAAGAAGAAAGTCAGATACGTATGGCGTATTACCATCAATGCGAGTGTCACTGATTCAGGACATGAGGTGTGTGAGTGACAGCGGGTTCATTACTAGAAACATACTTTACTTTATAAAGGACTGTCGTAGCATGTAATGTAATCCAAAACGGAGATAGAAGTGACATTTCATTCTGCTTACATGTTGAGAATGTTACAACTCTTGTTTTGACTTTGTTGTCTTTTAAACTGTTGCATAAGATTGTAAATACTGGGTTGACAAAAAAAAAAAAAAAATGTTCTGATTAAGGCATGTACACAGGATGTTTTTGACGATCTCTCCTGAACGATTTAACTTGACAGATAGTAACCCACGTTTAAAACGTCTGTTTTGCCTCGTTTACATGCCGTGTTTTGCCGCATTTGCGTTTACAAGCGTTTAAAAAAATTTTTTTTAAATAGCCAAAAATGTAAACGAAATGCAGCTAAATGCGAGTTGGCGTGTTTAGCTGCGCTTATTAGCATTTGGCGCTTCAAATGCCTCTAAACTCGGCTTCTGAACCCTTTTTTTTTTTTTTTTGCATTCCAAAAAAAGCCTCTAAATTCAACTGCCTAGAAACTACTGTAAACAACCCTGTGTACATGTACTGATAAGAGGAGGGTTCAGGGGCAGCTGAAAAAATGCCCAACTGCTCCTAAACGTCCGTTTACCAGGAGCAGTGTACATGAGGCTTAAAGATAACTTTCTACAGCTATCACTTTTTCTATTTTTTTTTCTTCTCCCTTTTTCCTTTTCCTCTCCCATTCTATTTGTTTTTCTCGCTTTTATCTTCTCCCTCTATTTCTCCTTTTTTTTTTTTTTTTTGTTCCTCTCTTCTCTCCCCTGACCCTTTCTGTCTCCCATCTCCTCTTTGTCTTCTCTTACTTTCCCTCCTCTCCGCTTATTCCCTCACCTCTCTCTCTCGATCTCTCTCGATCTCTCTCTCTCTCGATCTCTCTCTCTCTCTCTCTCGATCTCTCTCTCTCTCGATCTCTCTCTCGATATCTCTCTCTCTCGATCTCCCTCTCTCTCTCGATCTCTCTCTCTCTAGATCTCTCTCTCTCTCTAGATCTCTCTCTCTCTCTCTCGATCTCTCTCTCTCTCGAACTCTCTCTCTCGATCTCTCTCTCGATCTCTCTCTCTCTCTCTCTCTCGATCTCTCCCCTCCTGTCTCCATCTCAGTCGTCCTCCCTCTGTCTCCCTGCCCCCTTCCCTCTCCAGCTCTCTTTCCCTCTCCAGCTCTCTTTCCCTTCTCCAGCTCTCTTTCCCTTCTCCAGCTCTCTTTCCCTTCTCCAGCTCTCTTTCCCTTCTCCAGCTCTCTTTCCCTTCTCCAGCTCTCTTTCCCTTCTCCAGCTCTCTTTCCCTTCTCCAGCTCTCTTTCCCTTCTCCAGCTCTCTTTCCCTTCTCCAGCTCTCTTTCCCTTCTCCAGCTCTCTTTCCCTTCTCCAGCTCTCTTTCCCTTCTCCAGCTCTCTTTCCCTTCTCCAGCTCTCTTTCCCTTCTCCAGCTCTCTTTCCCTTCTCCAGCTCTCTTTCCCTTCTCCAGCTCTCTTTCCCTTCTCCAGCTCTCTTTCCCTTCTCCAGCTCTCTTTCCCTTCTCCAGCTCTCTTTCCCTTCTCCAGCTCTCTTTCCCTTCTCCAGCTCTCTTTCCCTTCTCCAGCTCTCTTTCCCTTCTCCAGCTCTCTTTCCCTTCTCCAGCTCTCTTTCCCTTCTCCAGCTCTCTTTCCCTTCTCCAGCTCTCTTTCCCTTCTCCAGCTCTCTTTCCCTTCTCCAGCTCTCTTTCCCTTCTCCAGCTCTCTTTCCCTTCTCCAGCTCTCTTTCCCTGCTCCAGCTCTCTTTCCCTGCTCCAGCTCTCTTTCCCTGCTCCCTTCCCTCCTCCAGCTCGCGCTCCCTTCCCTCCTCCAGCTCGCTCTCCCTTCCCTCCTCCAGCTCGCTCTCCCTTCCCTCCTCCAGCTCGCTCTCCCTTCCCTCCTCCAGCTCGCTCTCCCTTCCCTCCTCCAGCTCGCTCTCCCTTCCCTCCTCCAGCTCGCTCTCCCTTCCCTCCTCCAGCTCGCTCTCCCTTCCCTCCTCCAGCTCGCTCTCCCTTCCCTCCTCCAGCTCGCTCTCCCTTCCCTCCTCCAGCTCGCTCTCCCTTCCCTCCTCCAGCTCGCTCTCCCTTCCCTCCTCCAGCTCGCTCTCCCTGCTCCCTTCCCTCCTCCAGCTCTCTTGCGCTCTCTCGCTCCTCGCTCCTCACTCCTCTCCTTCTCAGTATCCTCTTCCCTCTCCTTCATTCAGATACACAAATCAAGAAAACGTAAACAGAACTCGCCTATCCCTCGAGTTGCTGATCAATGCTCAGTCGTTGACCATAAATATTTGAAAACTTGTCACAATAAATTATTCAGAGTTCAGGCCAGGCCATTATAATGTGAATGTCTAGTATATAAAATTACAGAAAAGCTAAAATAAGACCGTGTAGATTCTTTAATGGAGAACTGGAATTCTGTCAGCCCAGCCACGAACCAGTGAGGCATTTTAAGAGCGAGAACACGTCCATTCATTGAGGACAGATTTTAAAGCAAGTCAGAGCCCATCTAATTTTTGGGCTGGAAGGACATTCAGCATCATCTATCGCTTTCCTCCCCTGCCTATTCTTTTCCTGTATTGAATTTCAATTCTTTCAATCATGGAGGCTCAGTCACATATGGGCATTTCCTAGGACAGTCTCCTCCTCCAGACTGACATCCATTCATCAAGGAATTTTGGTAATTTCCATAAATCTATTCAAAAGCCATCCCACTGCTTTCATCAGGTCTGAGGGCTCTGTAAAGGATCACTAAGGCAGGGGGCTGTGATGGCTTCAGGAAGCTATGTACAGCACTATGCCAGCCCCTTCCACCAGCCATCATCTGCCTTCATTGTATAAAGAACAACGAGACACAATTATGAAATCACTGGGCCTTAAATACGGTATAGGGTACATGCACAGTATGGCAGTCTTACCTCCTAGTATGCCCTCCTCAGACCATGCAAAGTTCATGCTTATCTCTCATCGCTTTGTTACTGCTGCCAAATTCTCCCAGTCGATTTCCGGTGCAGAGTTTTTTGTCTTCAGCCATTGGTTTACCATGGATGACGTAACTCATCGCCCTGCCACTCTACAGTGTACAATCCCAGCCCCCTTTTAGTACACTGCGCATGCACTGCAGTTGTAAATTAGCAGGAAGGGAAAGAGGTTTTATGGCAAAAGAAAAATTAAAAGTCTGTATTGCCATAAACTCTGTATAACTGAGGTCTAATGTTTTTTTTTCTCACTGCAGAGTTTTTGTGTTTTTCCCTTATAAAGTAGATCTAAGTCTTTAGGCTATTTGTGTGGTTGAAGGAGGCTTATAGACTGTAGCAGCCAGCACTCGCATCCCTTAATTTAAAATGTTAATTCCTTAATTAGCAATTTCAGTCTTGCACGGCAGAGCCTCCTATTAACGCAAAATGGTCCCCTGGCCCCCCACATCAAAACCTGCAAATAATTACATTAGGACGGCAGCGGGTGAATATTTTGTAGTTTATTTGGAAAGAAGAAAACTGGGATGCACAACTAAATTCTAAAGTGAAACCCGCAGAGGGACCATCAAGATGTGAGCGTATGAAGTATAAAGTTGTTGGGGGGGAAATAAACTTTGAAAAACTCCCAGCAAAAGTTAACATTTTTTAATGGTGTTCAATTGTATCAAACGCGGTGGGATGAACAAGGCACAGTGTGAGCTGATTGATGTAAAATTCCAGGTGATACCTGACAGCAAAGTTCACGCTTTACAATTTAAAGGGTCAGTCCAACCCCAAGCTTCATATTTCCAGGGCCGGCGCCACCACTAGGCAAACTAGGCAGCCGCCTAGGGTGCAGCCACAGCCACTAGGGTGTGGAGGGTGTCCCCCTCCCTCAGTCAGAGGCACCCCCGCCTGCATACTACACAGCCGCTCCTGTATACTGTACACCCCTGCCCCCCCCCCCCCTGTACACTGTACACCCCACCTGCTTACTTTACACCCCACCTGTTTACTTTACACTGGGGGCATTACACTGAGGGGATTACATTTGGGGGGATTACAAAAAATTTCCACCTCCACCGTATACATGGACAGGGCAATAAGGGTGGATCAGCTCTGGATGCAGACTACCTGCATTCAGGGCAAATCCCTTGCGTGTGATCGTGCGATCACCCTGTTGATCCTCCCTGTTGATGCATGTTTCCATTTCCTGTAACATACCAAGCTGTCCAGCAAAATTGACTGTTACAGGGGATGGGACACATCATATAACACTGACGGGGTTACGCCAGTGTAGGGCCTCGCTGCGCTCGGAATATTATTATTCTCACTCTGTCCACTTGGATGGTGGGGCTTTAACGTGGACATAGGGTAGAATGTAGTGTGCAGGTGCCATGCACAGCTGACTGAGGTGTTCATCTTCGGCTTTTTTCAGTGGCTCCCTTGTTGTTCCTACTGTGCAAGCGCTGCGCCTGCGCAGTAGAGGGGGGTCCTTATCCGCTGGGGGAACTTTCTCGGCAAGACATCAGCTCTGTGACCTCAACCGACAGCGGGCTCTAGCTGGAAACAGGTCACAGGAGTGCAGATCAAACTGCACTGTGCACTCCTGTGATCCACAGAATTGCAGCCTGCTGTACTTCTCTTTTAACCAATGTCTTTGTTTTGGATTCTTTAATCAACCCTTCACTGCCTTCTACTATACCATTAGAAGCAGTGCATCCAGATCAATGTAACTTCAGTAATACCTTTGGAATCCTTCCTGGACTATATCTATATATAAACCAAATTACTAAACTTTTCACACGTTTTAAAGTAGTTTCAACAGACATTTTCAACATTTATAAAGCTGCAGGTTTCATTAAATGAATGCCTGTGATCCTTTCATGAGGGTTTTTGTGCAGGGGCTTCCTGTTCTAGGGTGACAACACTGTGTCCCTGGTTCCCAAATGTGCTCTTGCATTGTCACCTGCTTTCCCAGTGAAGACTACAAGCGGCCATGCTGGCGCACATTGCACAGGCCTCTGTTGTCACTTTGAGGAAAACTGCTCCGAGGAATAATGTGCATCTGATGCTGAAGTTTATGTAAACAAGAAGTTGCTGCAAAAAGACCGTAGGTTGTCTGCAATACTGATATGGAACATTAGATTAACCACTTGGCGACCGTAGGGCGTCATATGACGTCCTTGGCCTGCTGTGGTTATACTGGGATGATGCCGGTAGCTACAGGCATCATCCTAGTATCGGAATTTTCAGCGGGCGATTCTGCAGGGGTTTTTCTCCCACCACCAGGAGCTCTGTGACCAGCAGTGACAGCTGCACAACAAAGATAGAGAGGAACTGACATTGTTCCTCCCACTCTGTGACACCGAAAACTGGAAGCGGCGAGGATTTAGTCACTTCCGCTTTTGGGCTGTTTGTTTACCTGGCCATCAGCAGCCAAGAAAAGCAGTCAATCAGACTGATCAGCTGCATTGGCGGCCATAGGAGAAATTTGGGGTCTAATAGACACCAGGTCTCTCCATAAAAAGGACCTGTTACGACCCATGCTGTCACAAGGGATGTTGTTCATCGCTTGTGATAGCAATAAAGTTAATGCAAAAAAAAGAAAACCGAGTGAAAAAAATAAATAATAATGAAAAAAATGTAGGTGTTCCCGTCCCCCCATGCTTATGCGCACATGCGAATGCAAACCTAAATCCCACACATATATGTAAACGGGGATCGCACCACACATGTGAGGTATCATCACGAATATTGGATCAAGAGCAATAATTCTAGTACCAGACCTCCTCTAACTCTAAACTGGTAAGCTGTAAAAAAAAATTCAAGCGTCGCCTATGGAGAATTTTAAGTACCATAGTTTGGTGCTAATCCACAGGCATACGCGTTTTTAACGCGTGACATGTTCAGTATCTATTTACTCTGCGTAACTTCATCTTTTACATTTTACACCCAAAAAATGGGTAGTATATTGTGTTGGTGTGCAATAAAAAATTAAAATGTATTTTTTCCCAAACAAATTTGCCTTTGAAACAACCGTTGAACAAATACAGTGTAACATAAAAAATTGCAAAACCCATATTTATCTATATGGCCTCTGGTTTTTTTTATATAATATGTATATGTATATGTGTGTGTATATGTATGTATGTGTATATATGTGTGTGTATGTGTGTGTGTATATATATATATATATATATATATATATATATATATATATATATATATATATATATATATATATATATATATATATTCATAATTTATTTTAATTTTTTTAGGCTCCTTTTTTGTTAGAAAAAGTAATTTTCTAGCAAAAAAATACAGATTTTTACGAGTATGTGAGAATTGGCAAGTGGTTTAAAAAATATATTTTATAAAACAATTACCGTATTTTGACACACAGCACTTTAGACCGCTAAATGTCATCTTGATACATTTTAATGCTGGTAAACTACTTCTTGTTATCCTTTTCCAGACATATCCAGAACTTGCGTGTAATCAAGACCGATGTTGGACGAGCTCGAGGCTGGATCCGGCTATCCCTGGAGAAGAAGCTGCTGTCTCAGCACCTCAAACAGCTGCTGACCAATCACCTGCTTACTAAGTGAGTGTCACTGTCATGTGGGATATGCTCAGTACACTGTGGAGAAGGGGGTCCTGCCTACAGCAACTAAATAAATCATGACATTTTTTAGATTCAGATAATTATAGCACTCAGTCGCTGTAGTATAAGTGTTCTGTACATTAATGTTGGGAATACACTAGGCACATTTTCATCGGATGTGACACAAGTTTGAGCATCAGCATTAATCTGATGAGAGATCAATAGTGACCTTTTCGTAGTGCTGACAGTAAAACTGGCCCTGGTAATCTTTCACCGAGCCGGAAAATTGCTGTCATTATAGGAAAAAACACTTGGAAAAGTGATGATCAGCCAAGAGACTGGAACAAATCATTCTACTGATAGAGCAAAATGTTCTAATTGGAGGAATATTGTGGCCAGTACAAAAACTTGGTCAAGGGTGATCAGAGAGACCATGTAACTTTTTACATGTTCTAGTGAGAAAGGACTAAAGCTGGCCATAGATGAATAGCATTTCAAGTGAAAATTCTTAGCAAAAGTCCTAAGCTTGCCATACATGGATCAAACTTTGGCCGGTTCAGCAGGGAGTGGCTGAATTTTGATCCATGTATAGGCAAGGGTGGTTGTACAGAAGTCGATCTACTGATCGAGTTCTGTACTGCTGCTCTGTTGAATTTTTACTGCTTGATTAGCGCCACCAGCTATAGCCGACAGTGCTGATCATTGTATTCTGATGGCAGGAAACTGTCTGTCCAATTTCAATTGTGCAGCGGGAAGGTATTTGTGCAGCCCGCTGGTTGAATAAAAATAACTGCCTCAAAAAAAAAAGACTCTTCTATGGCCAACCTTAGGAAAATTCCCAGAACAATCTCTGAATATTTGGATGCTGTTCAAAAGATTTTGTTTGCGTTTAACATTCGATTTTGGAATTAATTGATTTTACCGCGCAAAAACCACATACACTGTTAGAAATTGATTCATTCTTTGAATGTTCTCGCCACTGCGGTTGAAAATGATTGTTAATTTGACCCACTAATGATTAGAAAGTAGAGGTACACGAATAATCGTTAAAAGATCATGATCTTGATTCAACCCCCCTCACAATGCTAATCAGCTGTTTCCGCGATTCTCTGTAAATTGTGCAGAGCCGAGCTGTCAAAAAAAAAGCGGATAAATGTTTATCAACATTCCTCAGTGCTGAGAGATAGAGAAAAGATGCAATGTATCTCTCGGTTCTTTTAGATGAAAGGAATGAACTTTGGTTGGTAGATGAGGTCAGTTTAACCACAACCAAACCTTTTTCTGACATTTGTTGCTTACAAGTTAAAATCAGTATTTTTTGCTAGAAAATTACTTGGAACCCCCAAACATTATAATATTTTTGTTTAATAGAGACCCTAGAGAATAAAATGGCGGACGTTGCAATATTTTATGTCGCACTGTATTTGCACAGCGGTCTTTCAAATGCAATTTTTTTAAGGAAAAATACACTTCAATTAAAATAAACCGTAAACTTTTTTTTTTTATAATTGGAAAGATGTTACGCTGCGAGAATCGTGATCTTTATTCTAAGCAAAAAATTGTGATTCTCATTTTATCCAGAATCATGCAGATCTATTAGAGAGATGAACAAAGATGAACAAACTTTTTTTAGACTACTCGCTCGCCCTCTCGCCCTCTGGCCCGCCAGGCCCCCCCTCAGCCCTGCACTTACCCCATGCAAGTCACGGCGACTTCCTCCCTCCGTCTCATCCGTGTCCCGACCGTCGCTTCTCCTCCCGGGCAGTGGGGTCTAAGGGCCCGCTTCCTGATTGGCCAGGAGGAGAAACAAGAAGGAATTGGTGAATATTAATTTGCTAATGTCACACAACAGGGTGGCTCAGGGCACAGTGCTCTGCATCCTGAGCCCACCCTTTTTTTAAGGCAATTAGAGCCTCAGGCTGTAATCACGTGCTTCAAAAAAAAAAAACCCCATTGAAATCCATGCGTTCGGCACCCTGCACATGCAGGGTGCCGATTTGGGGCCAGACGCATAGATTAGGGGGAGGTGCGCCCCTAATGAGTGGCCACCACTGCTTAGCACAAAAGGTATTCACTTGTCTAATCTATTGCATATCCTAAAAATAGGTTAAAACCATCTACACCATAAGTACCACTAGCACCATACAATAAGAAATAACAAGGAATTTAGATCAAAAAATAGTGACCAGTATGGATTCTTGACCTGCCACATTGCTTAAACTACTTCCAGACCGCCCACCGCACATTTGCTGCGGCAGGGCGGCCCGGCTGCGCGGAATTACGTACCTGTACGTCGTTTCCAGCACTAGCCTGCGTGGGGGCGCGCGCGCTGATTGGCCAGCGGTAGAGCCAATCAGCGAGACCGGCAGACATCACGATCGCTCCCCAGAGAGACAGGACGGCGGTCTGCTGTTGTAAACAAGGCAGATCGACATCCAGTCATTCTGAACAGAGAGATCTTGTTTTCCTGCTAAGCAGGAGCATGGATCACTCTGTTCACATAGTGAGTCCATCCCCCACACACAAATTACTCCCAGGGCACACACTTAACCCCTTCCCTGCCAGTGTCATTTATACAGTGACAGTGCATTTTTTTTAGCACTGACCACTGTATTGGTGTCACTGGGCCCCAAAAAGTGTCACTTGGTGTCAGATTTGTCCGCCGCAATGTTGCAGTCCCACTAAAAATCGCTGATCGCTGCCATTACTAGTAACAAAAATAAAAAGTCCATAAATCTATCCCATAGTTTGTAGACACTAACTTTTGCGCAAATCAATCAATATACGCTTATTGGGATTTTTTTACCAAAAACATGTAGCAGAATAAATATTGACCTAAATAGATTTTTTACATTTTTTTTTTTTTATTGGGAATGTTTTAAAGCAAAAGGTAAAAATCTTTGTGTTTTTTTTTTTTTTTTTTGTTTTTTCAAAATTGTCTTTTTTTTGATTACATTGCAAAAAAATAAAAACTGCAGAGGTGATCAAATACCACCAAAAGAAAGCACTACATGTGGGGGAAAAAAAAGGACATTAATTTTATTTGGACACAGCGTCACACCGCGCAATTGTCAGTTAAAGTAACGCAGTGCAGTATCGCAAAAAAATGGCCTGGTCAGCAAGGGGGTAAATTCTTTCGGGGCTGAATTGGTTAAACTGAAATGATCTCCAGATAAGGAAATGTTTACAGGGACAATTATGTTGGACCTTAGTATGGGGGAGACTTGGAGAAGGGTAAAGGGGGTGAAATGGGTATACTGGCCTCCTCTAAGGGGGGGGGGGGGGGGGCGGTATAGGGTACTGGTTTAAATCAGCAACACATTCCAGGTGCATCTTATGCCGCGTACACACGACCGGACCTTTCCGGCAGAAAAGGTCCGACGGAATCATTCCGTCGGACATTCCGATCGTGTGTGGGCTTCATCGGACCTTTTCTTTTGAAAATTCTGACGGACCTAGAAATAGAACATGTTTCAAATCTTTCCAACGGACTCCATACCTATCGCGAAAACTGTTCGTCTGTATGCTAGTCCAACGGACCAAAAACGACGCAAGGGCAGCTATTGGCTACTGGCTATTGAACTTCCTTTCTCTAGTCCCGTCGTACGTCATCACGTTCTAAACGATCGGACTTTGGTTTGATCGTGTGTAGGCAAGTCCGTTCCAGCGGAACTCTTATCGGAACTCAGTCGGAAAGTCCATTAGAGTCTACTCTGATGGAAAGTCCGCTCGTGTGTATGCGGCATTACAGTTATTTTCTCCTTAGAAATCACAGTTTGAATACAGTCCAATTCAAGCACTGTGCAGAGAAGGATCCTTGCTCTCTGTGTGGAAGCAGTGGTCTCTCTGCATAGGTCAAACATGCCCCCTGCTTCAGAGCTACAGCTCTCCAGTCAGCAGGAGGAATGAGTTTTGCTGATTGGGAAGCTGTAGCTTTGACTCAGCAGGGGCTTGCTGAACCTTTGCAGAGAAACTGCTGTTTCCACACAGAGGTCCTATTTGCAGCATGCTTGCAGGGTACAGACTTTTATACCTAGGCAATGTCAGCTACCTAAAGAAAAAGATGTTGCATTTGGTATGTGTTTAGCTGATTTCGACTGACATTTCAGTTGATGTTTAAAGTAGAACTCTGGCAAAGACTCTTTTTACTATTTGTATATAGACAGGTTAGAACTTCTTTAGGGTTTCTATTGCTATCTGCTGGATAGGTTCGCCCTCTTCATTTGCCCTGGTGATCATTGTCACAGGTAGAGAAAGTGATGGGAAAGTAATATTTTATAGTTGTCACCAGTACCAGAAGTACAGAGAAATTTCCAAATGAGTATACCAGTTATACTGACAGCTGTCAGAGGTAAGATTTCCAATAACGTTTATAGGAGACTTTTGCTCCCTTTCTGTTTGGTCCTCAAGATAGGAAGTGAGGGGAATCTCCCCAGTAGGATCACCGAGAACAGTAAAACCTGTCAGTGGTTCTAACCCTTCTGTAATCTATCAAGAATAAATGACTTTGTTTTGATTAGGCAGTGCTAGACTATAACTTTTGTATGTACTGACTATTTAATTTTACATTTTTCCCTTATGCCCTGTACACACGGTCGGACATTGATCGGACATTCCGACAACAAAATCCTAGGATTTTTTCCGACGGATGTTGGCTCAAACTTGTCTTGCATACACACGGTCACACAAAGTTGTCGGAAAATCCGATCATTCTGAACGCGGTGACGTAAAACACGTACGTCGCGACTACAAACGGGGCAGTAGCCAATAGCTTTCATCTCTTTATTTATTCTGAGCATGCGTGGCACTTTGTCCGTCAGATTTGTGTACACACGATCGGAAATTCCGACAACGGATTTTGTTGTCGGAAAATTTTATAGCAAGCTCTCAAACTTTGTGTGTCGGAAAATCTGATAGGAAATGTGTGATGGAGCCTACACACGGTCGGAATTTCTGACAACAAGGTCCTATCACACATTTTCCGTCGGATAATCCGACCGTGTGTACGGGGCATAAATGTGAGAAAGTAGAAGTTTTACACATGTACATGAATGTATTTGTGATTTGTCGCCATATACAGGCACAGTATAATTTTATCAAGAAATAAGTTTCATCTTTTGTTAAAGCAGCCATTGAGCTCTCCAGTTACCTTTTTGCCTAAACTGAGCTCATGTCCTCAGCAGGGGCGGACTGACAACTCATGGGGCCCCCGGGCAATAGGAGATCCTGGGGCCCCTTGTCCCCGCTCATGTGTTCCCACCCACACTCAAGCCACACCCACCCAAATTCCCACCTACATTTTGCACTGCCCACACTACATGCGTTCGTCACAGAATTACATTAAAGAAAGTGCAACAACGGTACCTTTCTAAAATTAAAGTGATTGTAAAGGCTCTTTTTTTTTTTTTTTAAATAACAAACATATCATACTTCCCTCCACTGTGCAGCCCGTTTTGCACAGAGTGGCCCTGAACCTGGTCTTCTGGGGGTGGCTCTCGTGGCTCCTCCCCACATCAGATAACTCCCTAGGAGAAGCGCTCTCCTGGGGGAGGGGGGGGGGGTTACCTTTCAGGTGCGCTCCCATGTCCAGCATTTGCGTCTATAGACACATGTTTACATACATGTGCTCATCCTACATAAAGCTTTTCATATAGAGCATGTGCTGGGATCATGGGGGTGCTTTACATTTTTTTTTAATTATTATTATTTACTTTATATAATTTTCACTGACCACCAATGTAAAGAACATTCTTCCCACTGACCACCAATGTAAGGAACATTCTTCCCACTGACCATCAATGTAAGGAACATTCTTCCCACTGATCACCAATGTAAGGAGCATTCTTCTCACTGATCACCAATGTAAGGAGCATTCTTCTCACTGACCACCAATGTAAGGAGCATTCTTCTCACTGATCACCAATGTAAGGAGCATTCTTCCCACTGACCACCAATGTAAGGAACATTCTTCTCACTGATCACCAATGTAAGGAGCATTCTTCCCACTGACCACCAATGTAAGGAACATTCTTCTCACTGATCACCAATGTAAGGAGCATTCTTCCCACTGACCACCAATGTAAGGAACATTCTTCTCACTGACCACCAATGTAAGGAGCATTCTTCTCACTGATCACCAATGTAAGGAACATTCTTCCCACTGACCATCAATGTAAGGAGCATTCTTCTCACTGACCACCAATGTAAGGAACATTCTTCCCACTGATCACCAATGTAAGGAACATTCTTCCCACTGATCACCAATGTAAGGAACATTCTTCCCACTGATCACCAATGTAAGGAGCATTCTTCTCACTGATCACCAATGTAAGGAACATTCTTCCCACTGATCACCAATGTAAGGAGCATTCTTCTCACTGACCACCAATGTAAGGAACATTCTTCTCACTGACCACCAATGTAAGGAGCATTCTTCTCACTGATCACCAATGTAAGGAACATTCTTCCCACTGACCACCAATGTAAGGAACATTCTTCTCACTGACCACCAATGTAAGGAGCATTCTTCTCACTGACCACCAATGTAAGGAGCATTCTTCCCACTGACCACCAATGTAAGGAACATTCTTCCCACTGACCATCAATGTAAGGAACATTCTTCCCACTGACCACCAATGTAAAGAGCATTCTTCTCACTGATCACCAATGTAAGGAGCATTCTTCTCACTGATCACCAATGTAAGGAGCATTCTTCCCACTGACCACCAATGTAAGGAACATTCTTCCCACTGACCACCAATGTAAGGAACATTCTTCTCACTGACCACCAATGTAAGGAACATTCTTCCCACTGACCACCAATGTAAGGAGCATTCTTCCCACTGACCACCAATGTAAGGAACATTCTTCCCACTGACCACCAATGTAAGGAGCATTCTTCCCACTGACCACCAATGTAAGGAACATTCTTCTCACTGACCACCAATGTAAGGAACATTCTTCCCACTGACCACCAATGTAAAGAGCATTCTTCTCACTGATCACCAATGTAAGGAGCATTCTTCCCACTGACCACCAATGTAAGGAACATTCTTCCCACTGACCATCAATGTAAGGAGCATTCTTCTCACTGACCACCAATGTAAGGAACATTCTTCCCACTGACCACCAATGTAAGGAACATTCTTCTCACTGACCACCAATGTAAGGAACATTCTTCCCACTGACCACCAATGTAAGGAGCATTCTTCCCACTGACCACCAATGTAAGGAACATTCTTCCCACTGACCACCAATGTAAGGAGCATTCTTCCCACTGACCACCAATGTAAGGAACATTCTTCTCACTGACCACCAATGTAAGGAACATTCTTCCCACTGACCACCAATGTAAAGAGCATTCTTCTCACTGATCACCAATGTAAGGAGCATTCTTCCCACTGACCACCAATGTAAGGAACATTCTTCCCACTGACCATCAATGTAAGGAGCATTCTTCTCACTGACCACCAATGTAAGGAACATTCTTCCCACTGACCACCAATGTAAGGAGCATTCTTCCCACTGACCACCAATGTAAGGAACATTCTTCCCACTGACCACCAATGTAAGGAACATTCTTCTCACTGACCACCAATGTAAGGAGCATTCTTCTCACTGACCACCAATGTAAGGAGCATTCTTCCCACTGACCACCAATGTAAGGAACATTCTTCCCACTGACCATCAATGTAAGGAACATTCTTCCCACTGACCACCAATGTAAAGAGCATTCTTCTCACTGATCACCAATGTAAGGAGCATTCTTCTCACTGATCACCAATGTAAGGAGCATTCTTCCCACTGACCACCAATGTAAGGAACATTCTTCCCACTGACCACCAATGTAAGGAACATTCTTCTCACTGACCACCAATGTAAGGAACATTCTTCCCACTGACCACCAATGTAAGGAGCATTCTTCCCACTGACCACCAATGTAAGGAACATTCTTCCCACTGACCACCAATGTAAGGAGCATTCTTCCCACTGACCACCAATGTAAGGAACATTCTTCTCACTGACCACCAATGTAAGGAACATTCTTCCCACTGACCACCAATGTAAAGAGCATTCTTCTCACTGATCACCAATGTAAGGAGCATTCTTCCCACTGACCACCAATGTAAGGAACATTCTTCCCACTGACCATCAATGTAAGGAGCATTCTTCTCACTGACCACCAATGTAAGGAACATTCTTCCCACTGACCACCAATGTAAGGAACATTCTTCTCACTGACCACCAATGTAAGGAACATTCTTCCCACTGACCACCAATGTAAGGAGCATTCTTCCCACTGACCACCAATGTAAGGAACATTCTTCCCACTGACCATCAATGTAGGGAGCATTCTTCCCACTGACCACCAATGTAAGGAACATTCTTCCCACTGACCACCAATGTAAGGAACATTCTTCCCACTGACCACCAATGTAAGGATCATTCTTCTCACTGATCACCAATGTAAGGAACATTCTTCCCACTGACCACCAATGTAAGGAGCATTCTTCCAACTGACCACCAATGTAAGGAACATTCTTCCCACTGATCACCAATGTAAGGAACATTCTTCCCACTGACCACCAATGTAAGGAACATTCTTCCCACTGACCACCAATGTAAAGAACATTCTTCCCACTGACCACCAATGTAAGGAACATTCTTCCCACTGACCACCAATGTAAGGAACATTCTTCCCACTGACCACCAATGTAAGGAACATTCTTCCCACTGATCACCAATGTAAGGAACATTCTTCTCACTGATCCCAATGTAAGGAACATTCTTCCCACTGACCACCAATGTAAGGAACATTCTTCCCACTGATCCCAATGTAAGGAACATTCTTCCCACTGACCACCAATGTAAGGAACATTCTTCTCACTGATCACCAATGTAAGGAACATTCTTCTCACTGATCACCAATGTAAGGAGCATTCTTCTCACTGATCACCAATGTAAGGAACTTTCTTCCCACTGATCACCAATGTAAGGAACATTCTTCCCACTGATCACCAATGTAAGGAACATTCTTCCCACTGATCACCAATGTAAGGAACATTCTTCCCACTGATCACCAATGTAAGGAACATTCTTCCCACTGATCACCAATGTAAGGAGCATTCTTCCCACTGATCACCAATGTAAGGAACATTTATAGTGTACAGATTTTAGTGATATATATATAATAAACGCACTTAGCCCAGGTTCACACTGACAGCGGGAATGAAAGTGTGTGAGTTCAGCTAAACTCGCACAATTTCATACCCACATATCAGTGCGAGTTTGGCAGCGATTTCAGAGACATCTGTGCGGGTTGCTGCACAGATGTCTATAGAAATCGCACCCAGAAGTCACCAAAAGTTGTACAGAAACTACTTTTGGGAATCAGTGCGGTGCCACAAATGTGGCATCGCACTGATTCGGGTAGTGCTATTGCCGGCGATTGCCGCTGATTTGCCATGCGATTTGCCATGTCAAATCGCATGGCAAATTGCTTCAATGTGAACAAGGTATAAGTGCTATTCCCTATATATAACACTGATATCTATACACTGAGTGCACTGAGTGGCATTCAATGTACCAGATGTCAGTGTGCACTAGTGAATAGCACCTGCCACCTGGTAAATAGGCACAGCACAGGGCAAGAATGAAGTGGAACACTCAGCAGCATGGCCTCTCTCGTTTACAACACACATTATTACACACATTAACATTATTACACTAACTGGCAACTGCTCTCCTCTTTGTCATTATCACACTGACCTGCTGCTGCACACAAGGCAGGTCAGTGTGGGTTCCTTTGGGAAAGGGAAATTCTTCTCTCCAGATGACTTCACTCAGCCCGTGCGGCGCGCTCTGCTGCCTCCAGCTTCTTTACCGGTCCCCCGCGGCAGTGACGAATGGCCCGCCCCTCGGCTGAATTCCCCAGGGGGAGAGGTGGCCAGAGCGCCTGTCATTAAAATCATCCCCGAACGGCTGACGGCTCGCCTCTGAGCTGATAATTGATGCATCCTGGCCAGCTCTGCTTATATAGCCCCATCAACCAGAGGTAAAGGCTACACTTTACTGCTTCGGAAGGGGTATTTTTTTTCACATTATGCTGCGGGCACCTCCTGGGACAGACGGACTGAGCCGGCCCGGGCCCCCCCCACCACGGGGCCCTCGGACGGCGACCGACTGACCGAATGGTCAGTCCGCCCCTGGTCCTCAGTCTCCTCTCTCCCAGTGATCAGACTGTACATTGTAACTTTGTAGCAAGTCACACTGCAAAAGGGGGTGAACAGAGCCGAGAACTGCACAGGTGCCAGGATTTACATGACTCTGTCTTCTCTGTGTTGGCATCTCAGTGCAGGAAGTAGATGGTGACCCTGGATGATGCCTGAGCGAAAATGGTGTCCTCATTCTGGAGAGAAATGCTATGAGTTCTGTGGGGGAGGGCTTATAAATACATACTTGACATGTGAACTTGCACCTAACATAAAAACTTCTGCATTAACCAATTGATACATTTTACAGGAAGCTGTACAAACGCTATGCCTTCCTGCGTTGCGAAGAGGAGAAGGAGCAGTTCCTGTATCACTTGCTATCACTGAATGCCGTGGACTACTTCTGCTTCACCGGTGTCTTCACCACCATCAGTATGTCCTTTGAGATTACCTCTGCTTGGCTTGCATTTGCTGTCAGTTCACCTTGAAATGTCTATTTGCTGACCTTCAGACTTATTTCAATATAGAAATATACATGCTAACCTTCCAAGGCGCCAATCTAACCTGATCCCTAGACAGTGTGTTCATTAGTGCAGGGGGTTGTGGGAGTTTTAATTCATGGCCGATGTGATGAGCTTCTGCTTTATTCTTCAGATGATTCATGAATAGATTCGGCCAGCGAATCCATCAAGTCACCTAGGTTGTTATCCTCCATCATTCTAAGTATTTAGGATTGATTTGTACATTAAAGAGAATGTATAGATTTGCTGCGTGACTGAGGCTGAAAGACACAGACACATCAATGAGAGGCTGTTATAGGGCACTTACACACTGCAATCAGAAAAGGAAGCATCTCTGAACTGGTAGTAATTAGAGAGGCCCTGGCCGTGTTTTAAAAAATAGTGCAGTATTTGGCACTTTCTGGCTTATGGTAAGGTGGAGAGCAGTGTGATGTAATCCACATCAACAAGATTTCTTCTGTTAGGCCCAATTGAATTTACGTTGAAATGACCGTATTTATCAGAGTATAACACGCACAGGCGTATAACGCGCACCCCAATTTTAGGAGGGAAGTTTTATGAAAAAAAACCTTACATTTTAAATAAAGAACTTTGAAGCAAAATGAGGGTCACAGCTCATCAATGCACCCTGCTCAATGCCCATCTGCAGCCTATAAATTGACCAACAATGCAGCCTGTTCAGTGCCCATCTGCAGCCTCACATTTCCCATCATTGCAGCCTCGCCAGTGTCGGATTATCCCTGCTGTCTCTGAGGGAAGAGGAGGAGCGAGCACTACTGAATTACACAGCTGCGATCTCCTGAGTACCCGGCGCTCCGTCACTCACAGCCACGCCTCCAGGCCCTGCTCATATGATAGACAGAACAGCGGCCCAATGCGGGGCCAGGAGGCGTGGCTGTGAGTGACGGAGCGCCGGTTACAAAGGAGATTGCGGCTCTATGTAATTCAGCGGCGCTCGCTCCTCTTCCCTCAGAGACAGCAGGGATCAGTGTATAACACACACCCACGATTTTCCCCTGATTTTAAGTGAAAAAAGTGTGTTTTATATGCCGATAAATACAGTATCTAAATATATTTCAGGTGCAAAAAGCTTGTGAAGGCTTACATGAATTTTTATAAAGCAAGCAGCAGTAAAAAAGCCCATCCCCAAGTTTAAATAGGTGCATGTTGCTGGCTGACAGCTCAGGCGATTGGCTGACAGCTTTGGTCCCCACTAATGATCAGAAGCAAAGCATGGTAATCATGTAATGACTGTCAAGCAATTTCCTTCTGTGTGCACAGCGAGCACAAGTTCAGGGTGACAATGAGGAACGTAACTGGGAGACAAGAACGGAGCATGGTCACCCTTTAACAAGAAGTGTCTAGACAAGGACCATGAAGGCAGAATCGCCAGGAATTTGTTTTTTAATGAAAGCTGCAGGTTTAAACTACAATTGACTATTGGAAATACATTAACATGCTAAAGATTATAGTAGGAAAATTAGTCCTAGAAATACTGTCCCAAACTTGGTGAGAACATTTACACGTCAATGCCTTCTGGTTCTGAAGGGGTTAATGCAGTTTGCATGTCATCTTTGCTCTGCCTTGTGAGAGAAGATGGGTTGTGTAATTCGGACACTGAAATAACTGTTTTTGCTGACCCAGTTTCTCCAACACTGCAGTCATGATGCTCCTTGCAATTCCTCTTCTTATGCTGATATGAGTCTTTGCTTCCTAGTGATTCCGTACCGAGCTGTGATCATTCCCATCAAGAAGCTGAGCAACGCCATCATCACATCCAACCCTTGGATCTGTGTCTCTGGCGAGCTGGGAGACACGGGCGTAATGCAGATCCCCAAAAACCTGCTGGAGATGACTTTTGAGGTATGGCTTCCATATGTGATTTAAAGTGGACCATTCAATAATAAGTGAATAAATTCCTAACATGTCACAAAATTTGACATAAAATGTGATCTGATCCTCATCTAAGTCACAACAATAGACAAACATAATGTGCTTAAGCTGATAAGACAAACCATTCTAATTTCTTGTGTCTTTGTTTAACACACCCATTAATCATTCACAGTGCTGGAGGAAAAAGTAAGTGAACCCATGGAGATTGATTTACTAACGGGAAATATACTGTGCATTTTAAACTGCACTTGCTGTAGATCTGAGGGGAAGCTCTGCTGATTTCTATCATCCAATCATATACAAGCAAAAATGCTGTTTTTTATTAAGTAAATCAACCCCATAGACTAATTACTTCAACGAAAGCTAATTGGAGTCCGTAGTTTGCACACCTAGAATCCAATAATGAAATAAGTTTGGAAGTGTGGTTTATAGCTGCATTGATTGATAAAAGACACTTACACATTTTAAGATTGCTGTTGATAAGAAGCATCAGCTGATGTGAACCATGCCTAGCAAAAATGAGCTCTCTGAAGACATATGATCAAGAGTAGCTGATCTGCACAAGGCTGGAAAGGGATACAAAGCAATATCAAAGTGTTTAGGCATCCATCAGTCGTCAGTTAGACAAATTTTCTATAAATGGGGACAGTTTAGTACTATGGCTACTCTTCCTAGAAGTGGGCACCCAGCCAGGATGACTCCTCTGGCACAATGCAGAATCCTCAATGAAGATACAGATGAACCCACAAATAACAGCTAAAGGCTTGAAGACATCACAGGATCTGGCAAACTTCCCTGTTCATGAGTCTACCATATTAAAGTCTTTGAACATGCAGAGTGTCCATGGTAGAACTTCACGGATGAAGCTGCTACACCCAAAAAAAAATAAAAAATAAAAAAACATTGTTGCGCACCTGAAGTTTTGGCAAACCACAACACTACTGAGAAATTGTTTTTTGGACTGATCAAACAAAAGTTGAATTGTTCAGGAAGAATACTCAGCACTATGGACCCAGCTTACCAACCTCAAAGCATCATCCCAATGGTGGAGGGAACATCATGATTTGGGCTTGATTCTTGCCTCAGCAGGACAATGACGCTAAGCATCAAAGTAAATCTACCGCAGAGTGGATTTATAAAAAGAAAATGCACCTTTTTGGAGTGGCCCATTTAAAGCCCAGACCTTAATCCAATAGAGATTCTGTGGAATGGCCTTAAGAGAGCCGTTCGCACCAGACATCCTCCAAATGTGTCTGAGCTGAAGCAGTTTTGTAAAGAGGAATGGTCAAACATTCCTCCTGAACATTGTGCAGGTTTGATCCAGAGATACCAAAAGTGATTGATTGAAGTCATTGCTGCCAAAGGAGGTTCAACCAGCTTTTAGCACCAAGGTTCACTTAGTTTTTCCTCCAATGCTATGAATGTTTATTACAGTGGCTTGCAAAAGTATTCGGCCCCCTTGAACTTTTCAACCTTTTGCCACATTTCAGGCTTCAAACATAAAGATATAAAATTTTTATTTTTTGTGAAGAATCACCAACAAGTGGGACACAATTGTGAAGTGGAACGAAATCTTTTGGATTTTTGAAACTTTTTTAACTAATAAAAAAATGAAAAGTGGGGCGTGCAAAATTATTCGGCCCCCTTGCGTTAATACTTTGTAGAGCCACCTTTTGCTGCGATTACAGCTGCAAGTCGCTTGGGGTATGTCTCTATCAGTTTTTCACATCGAGAGACTGAAATTCTTGCCCATTCTTCCTTGCAAAACAGCTCGAGCTCAGTGAGGTTGGATGGAGAGCGTTTGTGAACAGCAGTTTTCAGCTCTTTCCACAGATTCTCGATTGGATTCAGGTCTGGAATTTGACTTGGCCATTCTAACACCTGGATACGTTTATTTGTGAACCATTCCTTTGTAGATTTTGCTGTATGTTTGGGATCATTGTCTTGTTGGAAGATAAATCTCCGTCCCAGTTTCAGGTCTTTTGCAGACTCCAACAGGTTTTCATCCAGAATGGTCCTGTATTTGGCTGCATCCATCTTCCCCTCAATTTTAACCATCTTCCCTGTCCCTGCTGAAGAAAAGCAGGCCCAAACCATGATGCTGCCACCACCATGTTTGACAGTGGGGATGGTGTGTTGAGTGTGATGAGCTGTGTTGCTTTTACGCCAAACATATCGTTTTGCATTGTGGCCAAAAAGTTTGATTTTGGTTCCATCGGACCAGAGCACCTTCTTCCACATGTTTGGTGTGTATCCCAGGTGGCTTGTGGCAAACTTTAGACGAGACTTTTTATGGATATCTTTGAGAAATGGCTTTCTTCTTGCCACTCTTCCATAAAGGCCAGATTTGTGCAGTGTACGACTGATTGTTGTCCTATGGACAGACTCTCCCACCTCAGCTGTAGTTCTCTGCAGTTCATCCAGAGTGATCATGGGCCTCTTGGCTGCATCTCTGATCAGTCTTCTCCTTGTCAGAGCTGAAAGTTTAGAGGGACAGCCAGGTCTTGGTAGATTTGCAGTGGTCTGATACTCCTTCCATTTCAAAATGATTGCTTGCACAGTGCTCCTTGGGATATTTAACCACTTGCCGACCGCCGCACGACGATGTACGTCGGCAAAGCGGCACGGGCAGGCAAAAGGGCTTACCTGTACGTCCCTGCCTGCCCGCGGGTGGGGGGTCCGATCGGACCCCCCCCCGGTGCCTGCGGCGGTCGGCAAATGTCCCCCGGCGATCGGTGGTGAGGGGGAGGCCATCCATTCGTGGCCCCCCCCTCGCGATCGCTCCCAGCCAATGGAATCATTTCCCTGCCTCTGTATTGTAAACAGAGGCAGAGGAAATGATGTCATCTCTCCTCGGCTCGGTATTTTCCGTTCCGGGCCGAGGAGAGAAGACTGAACTGTGAGTTACACAAACACACACACACAGTAGAACATGCCAGGCATACATTTCACCCCGATCCCCCCCCCGATCGCCCCCCGATCCCCCCCCGATCACCCCCCCCCTGTCACAAACTGACACCAAGCAGGTTTTTTTTTTTTTTTTTTCTGATTACTGTATTGGTGTCAGTTTGTGTCAGTTAGTGTGTTAGGGCAGTGAGTCTTAGGCCCCCTTTAGGTCTAGGGTACCCCCCTAACCCCCCTAATAAAGTTTTAACCCCTTGATCACCCCCTGTCACCAGTGTTGCTAAGCGATCATTTTTCTGATCGCTGTATTAGTGTCGCTGGTGACGCTAGTTAGGAACGTAAATATTTAGGTTCGCCGTCAGCGTTTTATAGCGACAGGGACCCCCATATACTATCTAATAAATGTTTTAACCCCTTGATTGCCCCCTAGTTAACCCTTTCACCACTGATCACCGTATAACCGTTACGGTTGACGCTGGTTAGTTCGTTTATTTTTTATAGTGTCAGGGCACCCGCCGTTTATTACCGAATAAAGGTTTAGCCCCCCGATCGCCCGGCGGTGATATGCGTCGCCCCAGGCAGCGTCAGATTAGCGCCAGTACCGCTAACACCCACGCACGCAGCATACGCCTCCCTTAGTGGTATAGTATCTGTATGGATCAATATCTGATCCGATCAGATCTATACTAGCGTCCCCAGCAGTTTAGGGTTCCCAAAAACGCAGTGTTAGCGGGATCAGCCCAGATACCTGCTAGCACCTGCGTTTTGCCCCTCCGCCCGGCCCAGCCCAGCCCACCCAAGTGCAGTATTGATCGATCACTGTCACTTACAAGGCACTAAACGCATAACTGCAGCGTTCGCAGAGTCAGGCCTGATCCCTGCGATCGCTAACAGTTTTCTTGGTAGCGTTTTGGTGAGCTGGCAAGCACCAGCCCCAGGCAGCGTCAGATTAGCGCCAGTACCGCTAACACCCACGCACGCAGCATACGCCTCCCTTAGTGGTATAGTATCTGAACGCATCAATATCTGATCCGATCAGATCTATACTAGCGTCCCCAGCAGTTTAGGGTTCCCAAAAACGCAGTGTTAGCGGGATCAGCCCAGATACCTGCTAGCACCTGCGTTTTGCCCCTCCGCCCGGCCCAGCCCAGCCCACCCAAGTGCAGTATCAATCGATCACTGTCACTTACAAAACACTAAACGCATAACTGCAGCGTTCGCAGAGTCAGGCCTGATCCCTGCGATCGCTAACAGTTTTTTTGGTAGCGTTTTGGTGAACTGGCAAGCACCAGCCCCAGGCAGCGTCAGATTAGCGCCAGTACCGCTGACACCCGCGCACGCAGCATACACCTCCCTTAGTGGTATAGTATCTGATCGCATCAATATCTGATCCGATCAGATCTATACTAGCGTCCCCAGCAGTTTAGGGTTCCCACAAACGCAGTGTTAGCGGGATCAGCCCAGATACCTGCTAGCACCTGCGTTTTGCCCCTCCGCCCGGCCCGGCCCGGCCCAGCCCACCCAAGTGCAGTATCGATCGATCACTGACACTTACAAAACACTAAACGCATAACTGCAGCGTTCGCAGAGTCAGGCCTGATCCCTGCGATCGCTAACAGTTTTTTTGGTAGCGTTTTGGTGAACTGGCAAGCGCCAGCGGCCTAGTACACCCCGGTCGTAGTCAAACCAGCACTGCAGTAACACTTGGTGACGTGGCGAGTCCCATAAGTGCAGTTCAAGCTGGTGAGGTGGCAAGCACAAGTAGTGTCCCGCTGCCACCAAAAAGACAAACACAGTCCCGTCGTGCCCATAGTGCCCTTCCTGCTGCATTCGCCAATCCTAATTGGGAACCCACCACTTCTGCAGCGCCCGTACTTCCCCCATTCACATCCCCAACCAAATGCAGTCGGCTGCATGAGAGGCATTTTTATGTCCTCCCGAGTACCCCTACCCAACGAACCCCCCCAAAAAAGATGTCGTGTCTGCAGCAAGCGAGGATATAGGCGTGACACCCACTATTATTGTCCCACCTGTCCTGACAATCCTGGTCTTTGCATTGGTGAATGTTTTGAATGCTACCATTCACTAGTTGACTATTAGCGTAGGGTACAGCATTGCACAGACTAGGCACACTTTCACAGGGTCTCCCAAGATGCCATCGCATTTTGAGAGACCCGAACCTGGAACCGGTTACAGTTATAAAAGTTAGTTACAAAAAAAAGTGAAAAAAAAAAAAAAAACACAAACAAAAATATAAAATAAAAAAAAAATAGTTGGCGTTTTATTGTTCTCTCTCTCTCTATTCTCTCTCTATTGTTCTGCTCTTTTTTACTGTATTCTATTCTGCAATGTTTTATTGTTATTATGTTTTATCATGTTTGCTTTTCAGGTATGCAATTTTTTATACCTTACCGTTTACTGTGCTTTATTGTTAACCATTTTTTTGTCTTCAGGTACGCCATTCAAGACTTTGAGTGGTTATACCAGAATGATGCCTGCAGGTTTAGGTATCATCTTGGTATCATTCTTTTCAGCCAGCGGTCAGCTTTCATGTAAAAGCAATCCTAGTGGCTAATTAGCCTCTAGACTGCTTTTACAAGCAGTCGGAGGGAATGCCCCCCCCCCCCCCCAACGTCTTCCGTGTTTTTCTCTGGCTCTCCTGTCTCAACAGGGAACCTGAGAATGCAGCCGGTGATTCAGCCAGATGACCATAGAGCTGATCAGAGACCAGAGTGGCTCCAAACATCTCTATGGCCTAAGAAACCGGAAGCTACGAGCATTTTATGACTTAGATTTCGCCGGATGTAAACAGCGCCATTGGGAAATTGGGAAAGCATTTTATCACACCGATCTTGGCGTGGTCAGATGCTTTGAGGGCAGAGGAGAAATCTAGGGTCTAATAGACCCCAATTTTTGCAAAAAAGAGTACCTGTCACTACCTATTGCTATCATAGGGGATATTTACATTCCCTGAGATAACAATAAAAATGATTTAAAAAAAAAAAAAAATGAAAGGAACAGTTTAAAAATAAGATAAAAAAATAATAATAATAAAGAAAAAAAAAAAAAAAAAAAAAGCACCCCTGTCCCCCCTGCTCTCGCGCTAAGGTGAACGCAAGCGTTGGTCTGGCGTCAAATGTAAACAGCAATTGCACCATGCATGTGAGGTATCGCCGCGAAGGTCAGATCGAGGGCAGTAATTTTAGCAGTAGACCTCCTCTGTAAATCTAAAGTGGTAACCTGTAAAGGCTTTTAAAGGCTTTTAAAAATGTATTTAGTTTGTCGCCACTGCACGTTTGTGCGCAATTTTAAAGCATGTCATGTTTGGTATCTATGTACTCGGCCTAAGATCATCTTTTTTATCTCATCAAACATTTGGGCAATATAGTGTGTTTTAGTGCATTAAAATGTAAAAAAGTGTGTTTTTTCCCCAAAAAATGCGTTTGAAAAATCGCTGCGCAAATACTGTGTGAAAAAAAAAAATGAAACACCCACCATTTTAATCTGTAGGGCATTTGCTTTAAAAAAAATATATAATGTTTGGGGGTTCAAAGTAATTTTCTTGCAAAAAAAAATTATTTTTTTATGTAAACAATAAGTGTCAGAAAGGGCTTTGTCTTCAAGTGGTTAGAAGAGTGGGTGATGTGTGACATAAGCTTCTAGATGTTGTGCATAAAATGCCAGGACAGTTCAAACCCCCCCCAAATGACCCCATTTTGGAAAGTAGACACCCCAAGCTATTTGCTGAGAGTCATGTTGAGTCCATGGAATAATTTATATTGTGACACAAGTTGCGGGAAAGAGACAATTTTTTATTTTTTTTATTTTTTTTTGCGCAAAGTTGTCACTAAATGATATATTGCTCAAACATGCCATGGGAATATGTGAAATTACACCCCAAAATACATTCTGCTGCTTCTCCTGAGTACGGGGATACCACATGTGTGAGACTTTTTGGGAGCCTAGCCGCGTACGGGACCCCGAAAACCAAGCACCGCCTTCAGGCTTTCTAAGGCCGTAAATTTTTGATTTCACTCTTCACCGCCTATCACAGTTTCGGGGGCCATGGAATGCCCAGGTGGCAAAAAAAACCCCCAAATGACCCCATTTTGGAAAGTAGACACCCCAAGCTATTTGATGAGAGGTATAGTGAGTATTTTGCAGACCTCACTTTTTGTCACAAAGTTTTGAAAATTGAAAAAAGAAAAAAAAAATTTTTTTTTCTCGTCTTTCTTTATTTTCAAAAACAAATGAGAGCTGCAAAATACTCACCATGCCTCTCAGCAAATAGCTTGGGGTGTCTACTTTCCAAAATGGGGTCATTTGGGGGGGGTTTGTGCCACCTGGGCATTCCATGGCCTCCGAAACTGTGATAGGCAGTGAGGAGTAAAATCAAAAATGTACGCCCTTAGAAATCCTGAAGGCGGTGCTTGGTTTTCGGGGTCCCGTACGCGGCTAGG
>JBBGZY010000469.1:1730000-1762500 GCA_037952925.1 Lithobates clamitans
ACTAAGCTGCAGCACGGTGGCAAGACCATACAGCGGTTTAACAGGACGGGTTCCACTCAGAATAGGCCTCGCCATAGTCGACCAAAGAAGTTGAGTGTACGTGTTCAGCGTCATATCCAGAGGTTGTCTTTGGCAAATAGACGTATGAGTGCTGCCAGCATTGCTGCAGAGGTTGAATGGGAGGGGGTCAGCCTGTCAATGCTCAGACCATATACCACACACTGCATCAAATTGGTCTGCATGGCTGTCGTCTCCGAAGGAAGCCTCTTCTAATGATGATGCACAAGAAAGCCCGCAAACAGTTTGCTGAAGACAAAGGACAGGGATTACTGGAACCATGTCCTGTGGTCTGATGAGACCAAGATAAACTTATTTGGTTCAGATGGTGTCAAGCGTGGCGGCAACCAGGTGAGGAGTACAGAGACAACTGTGTCTTGCCTACTGTCAAGCATGGTGGTGAGCAGTGGCGTCTGAAGGGGGGGGTTGACGTTGGCTGTAGCCCCGAGTGTACCCCCAAAAAGCCCCGTGTCTCAAAATCCCTAAATGCATTATTAGCCCCGAGCTGCGGCAAAAGGGAACAATCTCCCGCCAGCGTGGCCAAGTGAAGTGCAAAAAGTCCCACCCCCGGGACCCGGCTCCTATGACAGACGTCACATTCATCCAATGCCGAGACCGCGGGACATGTGACGTCCATCATAGGCGCTGCCGGGTCCAGGAGGAGGCGGGAATGACACTGTGGCTGAGCTGGGCACTGGGAGATCCCCGCTGAGCCACTCGCTCTGTGTAAATGGGCGGTGGCTCTTCTATCCTGGCTCTGGCTGCCTGGTGCCTGCAGGTGGTGGTAAATGCCGGGGCCTGGGATGAGTGTACTCGCACACTACAGGTAAGACTGAGCAGCAACAATCTGTGTATGTCAAGTCAGTGTTAAGCAAGTGAGCCTATCGCCCTCCTCGAGCCCACCCCACTCCCACCCCCCACTCCCCGCTTTACCTCCGGGCTGAAGCCCCTGGTCTTTTTCCCACCTAGCAACACCCCTGGTGGTGAGAGGGTCTGGGGCTGCGTGAGGGCTGCCGGCACTGGGGAGCTACAGTTCATTGAGGGAACCATGAATGCCAACATGTACTGTGATATACTGAAGCAGAGCATGATCCCCTCTCTTCGGAGACTGGCCCACAGGGCAGTATTCCAACATAACGACCCCAAACACACCTCCAAGATGACCATTGCCTTGCTAAAGAAGCTGAGGGTAAAGGTGATGGACTGGCCAAGCATGTCTTCTGATCTAAACCCTATTGAGCATCTGTGGGGCATTCTCAAATGGAAGGTGGAGGAGCGCAAGGTCTCTAACATCCACCAGCTCCGTGCAGGGCCGTCTTTAATATTGATTGGACCCTGGGCAAACATTTTCTTAGGCCCCCCCTGATTCTGAGATATACATTAAATAGCAGCTAGACCCCAAATCACTTTACTGCTGCAGATCAGGCAGCAATTGAGATTGGTTGCCAGAGCTTGCAGCATATCATTGCCACTCACTGACTGGTTGCCAGAAGCTAAAACACATTATTTCTGCTTGTTGTTTTGTTGCTAGAGGTTACTGGAAATCCCTACTGCTCATTGATTGGTTGCTAGAGGTTACTGTGCATCAATACCACCCACTGGTTGCTAGAGATTATAGCAGATTATTACTGTTCACTGATTGGTTGCTAGAGGTTACTGCACATCGTTACCTCTGCATCAAATTGTGAGTGTGGCTAAACTGCACTAACAGCGAGGCATTGTTATAAACCAGGATTTCAGGAGTGCACCATATACAGACTGCAGGGTTTTGGAGTGCACTACATAGCACACTCTTCAACCCTGTACTCTATGTACAGCATGCATGGTTGAGGAGTGAGCTACATACAGAGTGCTGGGTAGAGCTACGTACAGAGTGCAAGGTTGAGGGGTAAACTTTGTATAGAGTGCAGGGTTGATGGGTGCGCTAGGTATGGAGTGTGGGGTTGATGGGTGCGCTAGGTATGGAGTGTGGGGTTGATGGGTGCTCTAGGTATGGAGTGTGGGGTGCGCTACATACGGAATGCGGGATTGATGGGTGCGCTGTGTATGAAATGCAGGGTGCGCTACATACGAAATGCGGGATTGATGGGTACGCGCTATGTATGAAATGCAGGGTGCGCTACATACAGAAAGTGGGATTGATGGGCGCGCTACATACGGAATGCGGGATTGATGGGTGCGCTATGTATGGAATGCGGGGTTGAGGGGTAAACTTTGTATGGAGTGCAGGGCTGTGTACATCCAAGTTCTCCATCCCACCTAAGTACAAAGCTCTCCCTCCCCTTATTCCAGTTCAGAGCTCCCCTCCCCCCACTCCAGTGTAGAGATTTTCTCCCTCCCCAAATCCTCCCTTAGCATCTAGAAAACCTCAGTCAGAGTGCAGCTAGCTACAGAAGATCAACTAAACTTACAGGACGTCCATCCGTGCTGGCTGCTTCATAAGGAGCTTCTGCCTGTGTACATTCCCCGCCCCTTCCCCTCTCTCCTCGCTATCACTCCTCTGCTCTGATATAGAGATGTGTAGAGCGGAGAGGGATCGGAGCGGCCGCCGACAGACAGTGGAGACAGAGGAGGGCTGTCACAACTGACAGTAGTGACTAGTGAGCAGCTAACAAGTGGCGGAACTCCAGTGGGCAGGAGCGTGGGCTCAATTGGCAGCTGCTTTGGGCCCCCCAACAGCTGCTCTATTTGCCCTGCGCTAAAGACAGCCCTGGCTCCATGTAGTCATGGAGAAGTGGAAGAGGACTCCAGTGGCAACCTGGTGAACTCCATGCCCAAGAGGGTTAAGGCAGTGCTGGAAAATAATGGTGGCCACACAAAATTATGACACTTTGGGCCCAATTTGGACATTTTCACTTAGGGGTGTACTCACTTTTGTTGCCAGAGGTTTAGACATTAATGGCTGTGTGAGTTATTTTGAGGGGACAGCAAATTTACACTGTTATACAAGCTGTACACTCACTACTTTACATTGTAGCAAAATGTCATTTCTTCACTACACTTACAATGTATTTTTATGTGCATCTAAGCATGTTTGCACATCAATAATAATTTCTGTATCATTCAGTGTCAGAATCTTGGAAAACTCACTACAGTCCAGTTGGGACATGACAACTCAGGACTTTTGGCCAAGTGGCTGGTGGACTGCGTCATGGTCAGAAACGAGATAACGGGGCATACATACAAGTAAGCAATACATTGATCTGATCCTTTGTCATCGATGGGGTTGGAATAAAGAGTGTTGCCTGCTTATCTCTAGGTGCTCATGGAATGTGTTTAAAGCGGTTGTATACCTTTATTTTTAACTTTTACCTACAGGTAAGCCTATAATGAGGCTTACCTGTAGGTAAAAAAATATCTCCTAAACCTGTAAGGTTTAGCAATGAGCCGCTGACTGCAGCGGCGCATGCGCACAGGGGATTCTCGGCTAACAGCCCGGCAAACTCCGGAGCTTGCCGGGCAGAAGTCTCCCACGCGCATGTGCGGGAGTGACGACATCGGAAGACACGCCGAGGGGAGATGTCAGCTCCCTCGGCGTGGACCAGGTGAGATGCTGGCGCCTCGTTCTAAGGTAAGTATCTCATAATGAGCTAATATGCGGTGCATACTAGCTCATTATGCCTTTTCCCTTGCAGGTGTAGAAAAAAAAAAAAAAGATGGCGGGTATACAACCGCTTTAAGAAATGTACAATTCTATATAATTTCTTGTGCTTGAAAGGTACAGAAAGTCTCACCTTCAGGTTATACTGCCACCTACAGGTGGATTGAACATTGTCAAACAAAAAAAAGGTTAGCCAACCCTGGATAACCCTTTCCACTACCAGCTTGCCTCAGTTTTTTGCTAGTGTCCTAGGAGGATGATCATTTTTTTTCTTTAGCTCGGCTGACAAAAAAACTTAATTTTGCTAGCATCATTTATTTTTCTTCAATCTTGACTTTTTCTACATCACTGCTAAAGCTGGTCTGTCCAATTTGCATCTATCCAGAGTGGCCTTCCTCAGTCAGGCTTATGTATTGCTGTGTTTGGACCCCACTGGACTAGACTTTGTGGGGATACCCTGGAAGGGACCACCTGCCAGTGGGTTCTGCGTAGGGCACTTTTTAGACTCTCTTTTGGTAAAACGGTAGCTGCAGAGCTTTTCCCAGATTGTTTATTGCTATTTACCACCAAATTAAAGCCCAATTTGTCCTGAAAAAAAAGGTATAATCCACCTGGATGCACAAAGTAGTTGCAATGATATGTACAATTTTACTAACATATGTCAAAGTTGCAAAATTTGTGTTTAGGCATTAACATTTGTTTTACCCTCAGGCATGAAGGGGTTAAGTACATAGGTTGCTAGGCTCCTTTTTAAAATTACCTGTTTCTCATCGGTTTCTACAATGATGCATGTAATTAATAATTCCAGTCATGGGTATTTTATTCATAGTTATGTCTACAGCTTGGACCAATGTAGCTATGAATATACCATATCTGGTCTGTGCCCCTGGAAACTGGAAGTCACTAAAGTAGACCCTGCTACTCCAGTGATCTCCACTTGCTTCCGGGTCCTGAGCCAAGTGGCTGCACTTCTGCTTTTTTAACACAAGGGGTCAGCCCCTTGGCACGGTGCCATTCAGAGAATGCTTTGGATTTTCCCAAAGAATGCATAGTTGATTTACTAAAGGCGAATAGACTGCTGCAGAGCTTAGTAAGCAGAAGCTCTGACTTTCATCGCCCAATCATGTGCAAGCAAAAATGCTGTTTTTTTAATTTTCCTTGCATGTGATTGGGTATTCTTTGCAAAGTAGAGCTTTACTTCATTTATTAAGCTCTGGAGCAACTGCACTTTGCAAGGTGCACAGTCTATTTGGCTTTAGTAAATCAACCCCATAGTGTTCTCTGAATAAACGGTTTGAGAGGTGGAACAGTGTGGTGACATCCCACTTTCCACCTTGTCCAGTCAAAGAATGCTTTGCAAAGCATTCTCTGACTGTCTCCGTGCGAAGTGGCCGACCTCCTGTGTTCAGAATGCAGCAGGGCAGCTCATCCGTGTGGGACCCAGAAGCAAGTGGAGATCACTGGAGTAGCGATGTCTGCTTTAGTGATTTCCAACTTCCAGAGGCATCAGCCAGGTAGGGGTATATACATAGTTACATTGTATAAAATACCCATGCTTGGAATTATTCTTTAATACTGTGGGACTGATTGCCAATTTCACCCACTGGGTGAAATGTTGCTTGTGCACTATGTCCCGCCATACAGCGTCTAGGAAGCATTCCCTCGCTGTTTCTGGAGAGTACTGCTTATCTTTAGGAGCTCATGGAATGTTTTCAGAAATACACAATTACATTTTCTTCTCCTCCCATGGTAAAGAGCAATATGTAAACAAGCAAAATTGGTCTCCGATCATTCTATTATTATTACATTCTTTGTTACCTTCTCTTTCATTTTGAATTTGTAGAAAAAATTGAATGTCGAAACCCAAAAACAAAAATATAACATACCGTATATTGAAGCTAACCATCTCTTAGATTGTGGTGGTTGCATTTGTTTTTGTCTTCTTTTTTCGTTTCTGCATGTACAGTAAATTACCCATTGATCCTGCCAGAAATTCTGTGTCCTTGTAACTTCCTGTTGACTGAACTGAGATCTCAAACATCGTTATCAGTTTTCTCAGCTATCTTCTGTGGACTACAAATGGACACCCCTCTATGTATTGTGATGGGTGAGGAGTCCAAATGCTTCTAGGCAAATCGGGTGAGCAGCGTTAGGGGATCCATGCTGCTCCTTCATAGATACAGGGCAGTGAGTGAGTGTTGGAAAGAAAGTGTGATCTACCAGGTGAAAATATAGGCACAAAGGAAACTAATGCAGCCATCACATCTAAGCTGCAAAATACAAAAAAAAAAAAATTTTGGGTTTAGATATGTATGAAGATCTTTTGAGGCTGACAGCTGCCAGTTGCCCATGTCTGATTCAGCTGTTACTGAAAGTGATATCTCCCCTTCCTTTCAGATTCCCGTGTGGTCGTTGGTTAGGAAAGGGAGTAGATGACGGAAGCTTAGAAAGAATCCTCATCGGTGAACTGATAACCCCAGTATCGGATGATGATCTCTGCAAGCAGAGCCGTACTCCTCCTCAGCAGAAATCCCCCACAACGGCTCGTAGGCTAAGCATCACCTCCCTCACTGGAAAGAGCAGCAGTAAGTAATGTTTGTAGAATTCTTATTTACTGGAGAAGGAATTTGTATGTATTATTTAAAGTAGTTGTAAAGCTTTAATTCGTCAAACAGACCAGTGGCATGTCATTACATTTCTGTGCTTGTTGCAGTGATCCAAATATTAAAAATAGCTGTATTTCATACCTTTTTTTTCCCCCCATAGTCATGTGACTGCAATTTCCCTGCTGATCAGAACACAGAGTTGCTGGTGGGCATGTTACTCATCAGAACTTGCATCATCATAACTGCCATATGCCTGCTGGGACCTGCATTTTATTAAAGATTTCACAACCATTACAATGTTTATGTGACACACAGTAAACTAACATAGCATGTTGTTAACCTGAATATCACCATACAGAACATTCTATGCCCTCGTAATGGCATAATGTAGTGCATAGAGTACAGTTTAAAATGACTTTAAGATAGTTGCATTATGGGATCCAACCATCAGCACCACAAATCTGTATGCAGTGTAGGTGATGAAATTATAATTCCCATACCCACAGTTCATTTTAGGGGTCATATATTACAAATATCCACACAGTAAAAAGGTAAACGCGCTCAACAAATCCAGAGTTACAAGCCACATACCCCAAGTCCTATGAAATGTTCCAGGCATATCCTGTTGGGCATGGATATATTTTTTCATGTGAAGCATACTCTTAAGCCTGGTACACACAATAAGAAAATTGGACGAATAATCCCTTTTTTTTTTTTTTTTTTTTTTTGCATGCTAGTCTCATATCTAAAATGAGGAGGTTACTCAACTTAGGAAAATTCTCGTACGACAGAATACAACTTCATAAGTGATGTGTTGCAATGTTTTGTTATGTATGCTTTCATTTCCGATAATGCGTAGTCTTGCTCTTACGATTTTTTTTTCGGACAAAGATTGTATTAAATGAAGATCGGACGTTGTGTTCACTTATGATAAAAATTTTATAGCCTACACCTTCAGGTTTTGCCATCCAAAAAATTGGAATCGGCTGTCGAAAGCACTATACTAACGATCAGATAATCAGCCAGTCATTCGTCATATGAAATTTTACTTCCGATTTTTCTTATCGTGTGTTCAGATGTTCCATAGGGTATTGGGGACCCAGCAGTGGCCTGTGGCACGTTGACACACTGCAAGTATCAAGGTCCCAAAATACCAACATTGTGTGCTCATGCACAGATGTGTCGCAGGTAGCTGCTGGGTCTTAAAGACGCACATGCAAGACATTCAGCGATGTCAACACTGGCTAGGAGGGATTGGGTGAAAATACCAGGGACCTAAATTCCTCTTTAAAAGAGAAGTGTGGGCTTTCAAAATAACAAACATATTTACTCACTGAGGTGGATGCAGCTTTGATCTGGTGCTGTTTCTGTCTCCTGCCACCTCTACACTGAGAACTGAGTGATCAAAGACTGTGATCGCTCAGTTCTCTGTCTTCAGTGAGCAGTGAGCTGGAGACTGTCAGTTACCGGCTGTGTGCTCTGCCCCTCCAGTGTTCACTGGAGCACCAGACTGTGGATGGGGCAGGAGGGGCTGTCCCAGGCACTCAGCAGCAGGCAGAGAGGCCGATCCAGCTGCCGCTCAGGCATCTCGGTGTATAACGACATTAAAGTTGGGATCCCTCCAGAGTCTGGACTGACTGAGTCATGTCAGCCGACAGCGGGCTTTAGCCCGCTGCCGGCTGAATCTGGGTCACAAGAGAGCAGACCCACAAAAGTAGGGCCAAAAGAGCTTTGTCACTTCTCCTTTAAAGAGAAAGTAAACTTTCTCTACTGACTTTTACCTATAGGTATGCCTATAATAAGACTTACCTATAGGTAGTTTATATATCTCCTAAACGTGCACTGTTTAGGAGATATTTACATTACAGCCAATCACTGGTGCATGTGCTCTGAAGGAACGGCCACCCTGTGCCGTGAATGGCGGCTCCTGCACAAATGCGTCATTTCAGCTCCGGACCCGCGAACCCGGAAGAAAGCCGGGTGAAGATGGGAGCCCCTGCAGCGCTGACATTGCGGCGCTGGAACAGCTTCGTTTCACATAATGTGCTAGTATGCGATGCATACTAGCACATTATGACTTTTCCTTGCCAGGGGTCCAGTGGTATACAACCACTTTAAGTTGGTGTTTTCACTTAGTAAAAGTTGTGAGATTCAGGGATTTCCTCCAGATCGGAATTAGTTTACAGACTTGAAACAAAGCTCTCAACACACCTGCTTGCACATGGGTCTCATAGGGGAGATGTTCAGTGCAACCTATGCATGTAAGAGGAACTCTAGGAATGTCAGTTTGAAACTACTACAACCCAATAGCACACCAGTTTTTGACCTGTCTGAAGCATATGCAAGAGCTTGGAACCTCCATTTTTAAGGCAACTGAACACCAGCTCGCAGCTGGTGGCAATATTACGCCACTTACAAATGCACTGTTGGAGCTTTGGGCTTTTGCACCCTATGTTAATTGGCAACATATGCTTCATATTCTAAATTTAGAAGACTTGTGCAAGCTTTTGCTTGCATAACTCTGTTAATTCCCTAGTGTTAACCAGCCCAGCTGATTTATTGTGTAATTGACCTTTATAACAGTAATTCAGCACAGGTGCTGATTGCACTGCATGACATAGAAATCGCCTTTTGAACCAATCTATGTTTAAAAGACAATACAACAATATAAGGGGGCAACCATATAAAATATTTAAAAACTAGTATTAAAATATTTCTAACGTTACACATTTAATGCCTGCCTGCTTGCTGAAAAATCCGGTGTAGTGTCCCTTTTAAAGCTCTTCATCCTGTGTTACAGAGCCAAATGCCGGTCAAATCCAAGAGGGAATTGGAGAAGCTGTGAACAATATCGTGAAACACTTTCATAAGCCGGAAAAAGAGGTAACATTGATATAGTGGTTTTGTGTTGTCAGCGGAGGGTGTAAAAGATGAATGTGTGTTAGACATTGTGTGACCCCTTACTGCAGTAAAAGGAAATGAGCAGAAAAGTCTCGTTATGTAATTCCCTATTTGGAAAATAAAATCCTTCCTGGCCTGAAAACGCCAGGCTTCTTAGACTCTGGATTAACCTACTTGTCGTGTGCTCTCAAATTGCTCTGACCCTCTGTGTCCCAATTTTTTTTTTTCTAATTCAGTGTTGTATTGCTAAAATATTATTCTAGGGGGGGCTTTTGTAATATAGCATAAGATGGGTAATAGTTGGGGAGAGAAGAGGGCAAGAAAGGTGGTGAGATGGCGATAAATGGGAGAGAAAAAGACATGATAGTTAGGCAGTGCATGGATGGGAAAAGGAAGACAGGTCAGGATGGACCATGGAATAGGGCAGTGAGATTTGGCAGTGCAGGGCAAAGAGGGCAACAAGACTGGGCTGTGCAGGGCAGAGAAGAGGATAACAAGGTTGAGCAGAGAGGAGGGCGCAGAGGGAGAGTGCGCACTGCAGGATGGAGGGAAGGGAGAGAGTGCACACTGCAGGATGGAGGGAAGGGAGAGCGTGCGCACTGCAGGATGGAGGGAAGGGAGAGGGTGCGCACTGCAGGATGGAGGGAAGGGAGAGCGTGCGCACTGCAGGATGGAGGGAAGGGAGAGGGTGCTCACTGCAGGATGGAGGGAAGGGAGAGGGTGCGCACTGCAGGATGGAGGGAAGGGAGAGGGTGAGCACTGCAGGATGGAGGGAAGGGAGAGGGTGCGCACTGCAGGATGGAGGGAAGGGAGAGAGTGCGCACTGCAGGATGGAGGGAAGGGAGAGAGTGCGCACTGCAGGATGGAGGGAAGGGAGAGAGTGGGCACTGCAGGATGGAGGGAAGGGAGAGAGTGCGCACTGCAGGATGGAGGGAAGGGAGAGGGTGCGCACTGCAGGATGGAGGGAAGGGAGAGGATGCGCACTGCAGGATGGAGGGAAGGGAGAGGATGCGCACTGCAGGATGGAGGGAAGGGAGAGGATGCGCACTGCAGGATGGAGGGAAGGGAGAGAGTGGGCACTGCAGGATGGAGGGAAGGGAGAGAGTGGGCACTGCAGGATGGAGGGAAGGGAGAGAGTGCGCACTGCAGGATGGAGGGAAGGGAGAGGGTGCGCACTGCAGGATGGAGGGAAGGGAGAGGGTGCGCACTGCAGGATGGAGGGAAGGGAGAGAGTGCGCACTGCAGGATGGAGGGAAGGGAGAGGGTGCGTACTGCAGGATGGAGGGAAGGGAGAGGATGCGCACTGCAGGATGGAGGGAAGGGAGAGGGTGCGCACTGCAGGATGGAGGGAGAGGACAGCGCACACTGCAGGAAGGAGGGAAGGGCAGAAGAGTGCACTGCAGAAAGGAGGGAAGTAAGAGGGTGCCGATTGGCATCATGTTTTGTACTGAATCCAGTTTATCACAGTGAAAGGATTTCAAATGGGGTCAGGACAGTAGGAGAGAGAAATGAAATTGGTATACAGAAAACACAGAGCAGTTGTACACAGCAGTGTAATCATGACTGAATGTCCTCTTGTATGTCATTGCCGAGCTGCAGAAAGATCCCTTCCTCGTCAGCTGCTGTTTTCCATTGTGGGCCTGCTGCACTAATCCACATTAGCAGCACCTCTTTAAAGCCTCTTATGTGATTTGTTTCCCTGCAGAGAGGCAGTTTAACCATCCTGCTCTGCGGAGAAAATGGCCTCGTTTCAGCCTTGGAGCAAGTCTTCCATCATGGATTTAAAACGGCCCGCATGTTCCACAAGAGCATCTTCATCTGGGACTTTATAGGTAAAATCAGAGGCTCACCTTTCTCCAACTGTAACATTGCTTCTTGTGATCTTGTTCTGTAAAAGGTTGCCCTGAATGCAAATGTCAGGTCCATGTTATTTCACCTTGGCTATGTCTTGAATGACAGGATGAATGATTGTGTGTTTGTGGGAGCAGCTAAACTCAGTCAGCATAATCTGATTACTCCAATTACAGGCTTGATTTTGTAAACTGCATACCCTGGGAGCTGTATAAAAACATCCATACACTGCAAAAACGTACACAAGAGGGCATTACCATAAGTAACCATTTCTTAAAATCACATAACTGTGTTATACTCACAAAAGTAGGAATTAAATCAGGCTTATCATATACAATGCTCCAACTGTTGAGGCGGGTTACCCTGCAATACATCAAAAGATCGATGGATGAATCAAAAAATAATATATGAGCAAAATATCCCTGTGACCATGCACAGGCACCCATACACATGTACATTTTTGCAGTGTCTGAAAGGACCGCCCAGTTGAAGGAGGGGTGCATCGTTGAAACCATTGCCTATCACAGCCCTGTTTGGGGAAATCCTGGGATTGAGCGCTAAAAACATCCATGCTTAAAGTGATTGTTTTAAAAGACTACTGTAAAAATGCTTATCTGCTCTGAGCAGTTGTTTCGCATAGAGTGGCCCTGAACCTCCTCTTCTCAGGTCCCACACCGGTGCTCCTGGCTCCTCTTTGGCAAGCGCCCACCATAGGAATCCACTTCTATAGGGGCATTCGTGTTGGCTTGCTCCCAAGCCCCGCTGCCTGCGTCTATAGACAGCGGGACTTGACCCTCCTCCCTTGTCACTGGCTTTGATTGACAGGGCCTCAGCAGAGCCTGTGAGACCAGGAAGTGAGGAAAAAGAGCCACTGCAGACAGGCACAAAGTGTGAAAGTTGAGGGAATAAGTACAGATACCTCTCATTCCCACTGACAGCCGGTGCTCTTCTCCACTGTGATGGATCAGATGATGATCCATGTTGTCCAAAGATGGGCCCTCGCCGTTTTCCCATACAATGGAAGCCTGCTGGTCCTGAATTGTACTTGATGATGTCAGAGAACTGTGACCAGGCAGTGAAGTGAAGCTGTTTTGGGAGACCAGTCACTCAGAGAATGAAGCCTGTGAGAGCGAGGAGTACTGTAAGGTAAGTATTTGTTCTTTTCTTCCCCCATAGCCAATGAGCATATAAATTGTGTTAACCCCACTGCAAGGTTACATTTAAAAGCAGCCTGGAGTTGCGCTTTAAATGTAAAATTATGCAAACTAGTCAGTCTTTGTCAAGTTAATCAACCCATAATCAGCACTGCTAAATGTGGTCTTGGCATCTGAGCTTCAATGATCTGTAGTCTCAAAAGGGTTAAAGTAACCTTGTCACTTGAAACTTTGAGCCATTCAGCAAAAGATTACTCACTTATATGTTTATTCTTGGCCCTCTTGAAGAGCTACGGCTGCCTCTGCAAATCCATCACTTGGCATCTATCAGATGCCTGATCCTCCGCTGTGTGCTGTGCTTCCTTCTGCCGCTAGAGTTCACTGTAATGCTGTAGCGGCTGCTTGGCGACCCCAGGTGTTCCAAACAAGCGGAAATGCTGGGTTCCATCCACAGTACTTTGTGTCCTTCAAAGGACTCATATGAACCATAGTGTAGTGCAGGCCCTTTATGTGGCACCACATTCAAACAGAGCATACAGAACAATAGGGCAGAAAAAGTGATTTTAAAGGTTACCACTTTATAACCCCAGGTGAGAGAAGTAAGTACACAAAATGTTAGTATAAAATTACAAAAGTTTATTCATAATATATTTCCATAAAATGGTATAGAACCATTAACATGTATGACCTATAATACCCAATAGGACTAAAGCTTGGTAAACCCATCATAATCCAGCACATGTATATCACATATGTATCCAAATAGAGTAATTACAAGCGTTAATAAACACAGATGTAGCCGGCTGGTATATGGACTATATTGATCTTGATATCTGGTCTCTACGCATTTCGCCAGTTATGTTTATTGATGTTTGTAGTTACTCTATTTGGATACAGACAGTATGTGATGTACGTGGGCTGGATTATGATGGGTTAACCGAGCTTTAGTCCTATTGTGGATTACAGGTCATACATGTTAACTGTTCTATACCATGTTATGGAAATATATTATGCATTAACTTTTGTAATTTTATACTAACATTTTGTGTACTCTTCTCACCCGGGGTTATAAAGTGGCAACAGTTAAGTCCTTTTTTCTGCCCTATTGTTCTATATTCTCTGTTTGGATGTGGTGCCACATAAAGGGCCTGCACTTCACTATTGTTCTGACTTCTGACCTTCAAAGGTCTCAAAGAGAAGGATTTTGCAGGGAGTACAAAATTCCTATTTTCTTTCTTGTCCATTGAGGGACACAGGAAGTCATGTACTGTAGTCTTTTACTGGTGTCCAATCCTCCTGTAGGAGGCAGTATAAGCTGACAGTGTAAGACTTCCGGTGTCCCTCAAAGAACTTCAAAAAAATAATTTTACAGTGAGTGCAAAAAATCCTAATTTTTAAGGAGTAGGTGTACTTCAAATATGCTTCCAGATATTCAACTCCCTTAAAGCAACTTGCAAAAATTGTTAATAAAAAAGCAGTCCTTTATTCTCCTTCCGTTTTTTTAGCGCCCTCAAGATAGGCAGACAGTATATACAAGAGGAGAAAAATGACATGGATCTCTTTTAGGAATACAGTTGTGTACTCAAAAATCCGTAACAACTGCTATGAACTTGATGGATCTTTTTTCAATCAGACTATGTAACTGTTTTTTAAGTTTAGGTTTTTGCTGCCCCCTGCAGGCAGTTCAAATTAACCAAATGTCAGACATCTGCCGTCTTCCTGATGACTAATAGCAAGTCCCAGTTTGACATTTTGTTAAATGTCACTTTTTCCTGAGATCCAGAGAAGGCAGTGTGTGTTCCTTTGTCCCGATCTGTCAAATGGCAGTTCACACGTCATACATTATGCTTTTTCAGCTTCGGCTCTCTTGTGGTGTTTAAAATTTGGTGCACTGTTTATCACTTAAAAGGTGAACTGTGATGGATTGGTAAAGCTGCTTTTTTATATATTTCATAAGTTATACAGTGTTTCTTTATGGTCTAATTTTTTATGTTTGATTTTCTCACACAAATATGTGGATGATGCTACATCGAATTCAATGTCAAAATATTCTCTTCTGTGCTGTAAACTAATAATCTCCTGTTTTATAATGAGCAATCACTTTCTGTTACAATGGCAAATGCTGATTTTGTACTTGTTCAAAATTTTCTGAATAAAAATATTGAAAAGAAAGCTGAACTTTGATTACGCTTACTCTGATTTTACTGCAGGCTCTGTGTATTAGAAGCTTCAGTGTCAGAACCCTACTCATTTCTTGGCTGGAGGAAATCCAGCTTCACCGCCTTTTTCCTCCCTAGCCCTACTATCCCTGGCCCGCACCTTTCATTGATAGGATTTCATAATAATCATGAAGGCTCAGCATCGCATATCGGTTTTATCTAAATTGATCTGCATGCAAATACAGCCTGCCTAGGAATGTCCATTCCTCCAAAGTTACAAACGCTTATCGCAGCATTTTGGTATTTTTAAAACTCTTCCCAAGGACCGACCCATCAGGGCTCTTTAGAGGAGTATTGGGGGCCCCCCCACCAGTCATAATCTGCCTGGAGACCCAGCAATGACTTCACGGGGTTGAAAAATAAGGTGTATTTAATATGGAAAGGTTTTATTTAAAACTTTCATTAGCATGTTGATGTAGGTGGAGGGAGGAAACTGAGAAAGCAAAATATAAACTGATTAAACTTCAGCTTTAAAAAAAGATCTGTTTGGTTTTGATTTATCTGTGTCTTTTTTTTACATTCAGTTTATGAGCCGTTCCTTTTAAAATGCCATTATTTAAAAAGCGACCAATGTGCTTTTTACACAGAGAAGGCCGTGGCTTACTTTGAAACTACTGATCAATTCGGGGATGGCGAGGAAGACCAGCTTCTTCAAATATCGTCCTGCAAAACCTTCTGTCACTACGTTACCTCCATTGTAGCTGCCCCCAGAAATATTGGCAAGGATGGAAAGTTTCAGCTGTTGGTGTGCCTGGGAGCAAGGTGAGCTGATGTATAATAGTGTGTGTGTGTGTGTGTGTGTGTGTGTGGATAGATCAGTTTTATTCTATACAATGCAGAGGAAGCTTTGCTACACATTTTTTAAGATCGAAAAGGGCTTGATCATAATATTTATTAGAAATATGGGTGTCCTATTGATAGTAGGTAGGGATAGGTTTCAGCATAGCCAATATAGCCTGTAACTTTTGGCTTAGGGCTACTAGGAGCAGCACACAGCTAACTACACATAATGGTTTGACTGTGAGTAATGTATTCCCCATATAAAAAAGGTTCTAAACTGCTGCCCTGTCTACTGTCCTCAACACAGTGCATTTGTATTGGTGGATTAGGACACATTTACCGCTCTGCGTTGCAAAAACGCATAACAACACACAGTACGGTTGCAGTTCATGACATCCCAACTCAGGCATTACACATACATTTCAGCAAAGTGCAATGCACCATAGTGTGCTGAATTAAAATTGGTGGCACTTTTTTGGGGTGTTTTTGGTGCTTTGCATGCCCATCTATTTCAATGTGCTGCCTTACTACAGCGCATGCACAAGTGAAATTTGGCTCTTAATGTGCAATGTATTAGGCCACTTTGGTTCTATACACCTGGAATCCAACAACTAGCAGAGTAGGGTGGCCATTCCCTCATTCTCCTTGATCCCTAGTCAGTAGTGACTCTAGGAGTACTCACTGAAAGTGGGCAGACTTCCTCTTGTAGGTGTTTTGGCCCCCCAGCCTGGACTCACCTTGTGTGGCTGTCACAAATGCCTTGATGAAGGGGTCCTATGCGACCCTAAAATATTGCACACCACACTGTGCAATGTGATGCAATACAACTAAAGTAAATAAAATGTATTTTGGTGAGCAGATGACGTATTATGAGCCTTGTGTGGCTGTGACCTCTGATTATGTTACTGCAATACTATGTTTAGCCAGGCTACTTGATTAGGAGGGGGTGGGTATAGAGGGGCCAAAAGTATAAATTCTACCCTGGGGTAGGGTAGCACATTAACATTTTCAGGGCATTCATTTTTTTTTCATGTGATCGACCAATCAGAACTGAGGGTTGCAATACAAAAGGTAACTTTGTCTGCATCAGTCTGCTTAATTTCAACTTCTAAATTTCATTGATAAAAAGAAATGTAATTTTTTTCAGAAAAAATTGATTACCTGGTGCGCCACTTAAGGCAGAACAGACTCTGAGAACGGCCAACATTTCCGCTAGGGGGGGAAAATGAATTAATTCTTTTGATCAACATTTCCCCGTATTATTACTTAATAATTAAAGCTGTAGATCTCATTAATTCTGAAAAAAAATAACTAGTCATAGTTTTAAAGTAAACCTGTCAGAAACCTCAACAGAACAAAAAGAGCATATGGTGCAAACAGAACACATAATCAGAGTTAACCTACCTTTCCTGTAATGATCAAACTCGGCCATGCCCCTTTCTCCCTCTAAAGCTTCACTGTTAGTCCTTAAGTTCACCTTTAAAAAAAAAAAAAAAATGCACACATATTTGGAGGAAAAAAATGCATATTTTTTTTCTGCAGGAGCTTGCAAAGCATTGCCCCCACAATCATTGTATCACAGGTGCATTGCCAGGCTCCTGCAGACTCCTTTTGCCAGCTCCTGGGCTTTCAGTTGGTAAGCTGGAGGAAGTGTCAGTGGACTATGAAGTCTGGTAATCACCACCTGTGATACACTGAGAACTACAAGCCTGTCTGCTGCAATGGCAAAGAGGACTTGCAGTTTATTCATTCACAGATCTCCAGTTTCAAAAGTTACAGCGCCTATGTGGGAGAGAAACCCCAGCACGCTGTCACCGGAGGGGGTGGGGAGAGGAGGAGGTGCTTTGCAACATGTTACACCCTAAATATAGGTGTAAACAAAATGATGCATCGCTCAGGGCAGTGGAGTTTAGGTAAAAACTGGAAGATGCAATCTGGGTCCCTGAGCTGTGATGTCCTCCCATCCACCAAAAGACAGTCATCGAGAAAAGACAGCTGGCAACTCCATAGTCCTGAAGTATTTTATTTTGCCATACCGGTGAGTACAAAGACAGCAGCAGATGCGTTTCGGCATTAAGCCTTGCTCACAGCACACATGTGAATAATAAAATGGAAATATATATATATATATATATATATATATATATATATATATATATATATATATATATATATATATATATATATATATATATATATATATATATATATATAATTTTAAACATCAAGAATGGTTTCCGCCCCTTCTTCAATTACTAACACGCTTGATTGACCAATCAGTGATTAATCATAAATGTCAGCAGGTGTAATGCTGACAGAGGGAGGGTAGGAAGTAATACCTAATGCAACACCTAGTAAAATAGAATAATTATATATATATATTAGAGAAAAGAAATACAGCCAGAAAAAAAAAGAAATACGGCCTAGAAATATATTTTTAAAATATATACATAGTAATATACAAATACACATACATCAAAAAATGAAGGGGAAAACTATTTGAGAAACAGATCTACATCGTAACGGTGATTCATTCCCTTGGGTATTCTTGTTTGAAGATTGAATATCCACCAAACCTCATGTAACAAAAGTTGGGGGTGTGCATCCCCACCACAATAAAACGTTTTAACTCTTTTCAAACCTATAAACGAAAAAGATGACATATTCCCACCATGTTCATACTTAAAATGTTTGAATATGTTAGATTTTTGTCACTGTTATAAGATGCCCCATGGAAATTTTCACTAACTCTTCTGCGTGTAGTTCTGCAACAGCTGGAGGGCCGTAGTTTGAGGATCCCTGATCTACGGCCTGTCATAAAGATTGGTGCCAAATCAATATCTGTGGAGAGTATAGGTAAAGCCTTTTGTTTTTCGCCGAAACTCGTCTGCCACTGTCTTTGTACTCACTGGTATGGCAAAATAAAGTACTTGAGGACTATGGAGTTGCCAGCTGTCTTTTCTCGATGACTGTCTAAATACAGGTATAACAAGTTGCAAAAGGTGGACTTGGGCAGGAGATGGACAAAGCTTGAGTTTTTCCAGCCTAAATCAAGATTTGCATATAAATGCATATCCTTGATTTGCCCAGGTTAGACAGATTTTCTTCAATTTCCATTATTAAATATGATGACTTTACTTTTATCCTGTAATTCATGGAATTTATCATCCATATGTTGTTAATCATGTGACTAATGCAAAGGTATTGGTCACGTGACCTCTGCCAGACTAACTTGTGATGAACTTGGCCATCAGGCTTTTTGAAAACCAATCATCTCTACCTCAGCATTGGTCACATGACCAGACACTGGAAGGATGAAGATTTCTCCGAATTAAAGTATATCTAAAGCCAAAACTTTTTTAACATTCTGGATAGAGTAGGGGCGTTCATATTTTTGCTCTGGACGAGCCACTGTACTAATAACCTGATGTTAGTACAGTGATCTCCCCTGCTGTTCTATTGTGTTCTGACAGGGGGACGCCAGAACACTCCGGTCAGCGATCTGTCATTGGCTAAAAGCCGTTTGGGAGCCGGTCGGCTGCTGTTTTTTTTTTTTTTTTTACCATCATGCAAATGTCAGCCGGTTTTTATTGAACTGGCCAATGTCGCCTGACATTCAGTCTGTGTGTACTAGGATTTGGAGATCACTTTTTCCCGCGATTAGCTGTTTCTACTTTAAAGTGGGGCTCATCACGTTTACAGTACAGGTTTAGCATTTCTAATTGGATCCGCGATGCACAGAATTTTTTTTTCTCTAAACAAAGTTAAACTGACTGCACCTAAAAGCAGGTAAACACACAATGTGAATGACACATTTGAAAATTCATTACATGCATTTATAAATGTCCTCTAGACCCATGCAAAGGCAGGCTTAACAGTGCCAGTGTGAATGAGGCCATATGATGGTCATACATGCTTTGATTTGATTTTCCGATCAATGTGCAATTTAATCAAAATGATCAAATCGACAATCATTTGGGCATAACTTCCCTTCACATCTATTTGGTATTCGATCAACCTGAGTTGATTATCGACTGTTGCATGAATCAGCCGTACTGGGATGCTTTATTTAAATTTAATCAATTTTTTTCAATCAGATTATGAGTTTTCATAATGAAAACAGAGATACAATTGATAACTTTAAGATCATATCTTCCAGCAATCGATATGAAAGCTTTCCCGTGTGTATCACATTGATCCATTGGGCAGTGACCTGCTGATCAATTATTCCTATTGGGAGAGATTGAACAGAAAAATCATTAATTGAAGCGTTTATGGCCACTACTAGGGTGATGCTTTCCCTTTTTAAAGGTCTTCTTTAACTGAATATATTTGTAAACTGCTTAAAGTTGGTATTTTCATTCCACGTGTTCTGACTTTGTCCATTAGGGATCATTTGCTTTCCCAGTGGATTCCCCTTTTGGCCGAATGCCCGACGATCGTTCGGATGTACGAGGAGACGGCGCTGCTACGGGATAACATGATGGTGAATTCTTTGGTCCGAGTGCTGCAAACTCTTCAAGACTTCAACATCGTCCTGGAGAGTTCCCTCACCAAAGCAGTCGACGTTTAGATCTGCTTCTGGGACGCTGTACAATATCGTTCTTTCCCTCTGGGGTTTATTTTTTTTCTGTTGCATTTCCTAGAACTCTGGCCTGCGCCAAAGTGTTCCGAGGTGGAATACTGGACTTGGTAGCGAATCACTGGAAGCCAAAATGCGTAAGCATGAGTCGGGCTCTGAATCATGGCATACATTGTCACTTACAGTAAATTTGAATCAGATATTTAGTACAATAGAGTATTTTCCTGTCTCGTGTGTAAATACGACTGTAGTTTTTTAAAGATTCTGACTATATCAGGTAGGTTTACTTAGTACTTTTATTTAATTTTTTTTCGGAAACTGTAGAAATACTGTAAGTTTTCTGCCTATCAAAGGTGCTTTGGTTTGTCAAATAAGCAGGTAGATGCTCATTTGTTTCCATTGCATTAGACATTCTGAGCCGAATAAATCACCTGAGAGTGGCAGTAACTGTCTTGTAAGGTGACGCAGTATTCGGGGGAGACTTGATCAAATGCTAAACAGACATAAATATAATAATAAGCTGATGTAAATGTTTCTCAGTTCTGGATACATTGGAGGAAGGGTTAGAAACGATTTTTATTGTACTGCTGTGTCTCCATTATGGAGATTTTATCCCATTTCCTGTCTCTGGTAAAACCAGTCTTTAACACATAATGTAAAGGGAAATCTCACAAACAGGAACATGGAAACGAATTGTAAAAAAATTGGGCTTTACATTCCCTTTGAGCCAGAATAATGACTTTGTGATGTTTCCACTTTTAAGTGGCTCCTCTCATGATCTGGGACTAAAACTGGCCACACACTGTTTGAATTTTGTCTGGTTCTTGATGGGCTGTCCTAAATTCCTTCTCTTAATTGAAAAAGCTGGACTGAAAATTGTCAGCCAAGCAGCAGTTGCATCCAATCAAGTGCAGCCGCTGTATGGTATTTTGACAGCTGGTGGGGTCTGCTGTCAAAGTATAATAGCTGCAGATTTGTCTGTCTGTGCTGTGTAGCATGGATGGAGGAATCGGTTCCTTTTCTTTCTTATTCTGTAAGCCCACAGGCTAAATGGGGAAAAAATCAATATATGTGTATGGCTGGCCTAAGGTCAAATTTCTTAATGACCGTCTCCGTTTACAGAGTGACTCCCTTTGTGAAGTCACTGATTTCCATTTACTTTATTGGTTGCTCTCTCAGGAAGTCTAACCCATAAAACATTTACCTTTTGTGATGTCATTGACCTGTATACTGGCATTTATTAGCCGCATTCCCACGAATACTGATTCACCTGGCAAGATGTCTGCTTCTGTCACTAACTCCAGGTGCTAATTAAATGCCCAACTCCACCAGGAACTGGTTTCTTTTACTGCTGGGAATTGGAATCCCCACCTGGTGACTCGAGTGCAGATACATCCCATAATAATTCCCAGTCTTGCTGAAATTCTGCAGTAGTTGCCAAATGATTAAGGTATCCTGATCATACAGATTTTTTTATTATTAAAATGTATGACCAGCCAAAATGTATATTTATTTATTTTTTTAGGCTGAAGTTAATGGAATAATATTTTATCTTTCCTGTCCCCTCCCTACCCCTCATTAACATGCTAATAACATTGATATATACAACCTTAGCATTCTTATTAGATGCCTTGTTTTAGACTTGATAACATCAATGTGCTGATCTATGCATTGCAAGCAGATCATAACTGGTGGGAGGAGCCGGCAGAGTGCTGTACATTGCTTTCTGAAAACAGGACCCCTAATGCATGCAGTGGGCTGGCTCTTAGGAGAGATTCTGCAAATATCAAAATACCTTAAAGGGTGGCTATCAATCCAGAGAAGTGGGCGGTCCTAGACAGGCTGCATTTGCAGGCAGACTGCCCTAGGTGACACCCACATGTGATGTTGAGCCTCTATGATCTAGAGCATTGGTCTCCAAGCTACGGCCCGGGGGCCAGAGGTGGCCCTTTGCTTTTATCCTGCCCTTGAGGTGCTATTTTATTCACTGACACCAGTGAAGGGCACAATTCCTCCCAATGGCACCAATGATGGGGCACAATTCCTCCCAATGGCACCAATGATGGGGCACAGTTCCTCCCAATGGCACCAATGATGGGGCACAATTCCTCCCCATGGCACCAATAATGGGGCACAATTCCTCCCAATTGGCACCAATGATGGGGCACAGTTCCTCGCAATGGTGGGGCACAGTTCCTCCCCCCAATGGCACTAATGATGGGGCACAATTTCTCCCAATGATGGGGCACAATTCCTCCCAATGGCACCAATGATGGGGCACAATTCCTCCCAATGGCACCAATGATGGGGCACAATTCCTCCCAATGGCACCAATGATGGGGCACAATTCCTCCCAATGTCACTAATGATGGGGCACAATTCCTCCCAATGGCACCAACGATGGGGCACAATTCTTTCAAATGACACCAACAATGGGGCCCAAAGGCCCCAATGTTGGGGTACATTTCCTCCCATTGACACCTAACAGTGAGGCCCAATGGCACCAATGATGAGGCACAATTCCTCCCACTGACACCAGAGATGAGGGATTGTTTACTCCCACTGACGCTGGGACATTTTGTTCTTTCAATGGCCACAGTCTGGCCCCCCTAAAGTCTGAAGGACAGTCAACTAGCCCTTTGTTTAGAAAGTTTGGAGATCCTCTGATCTAGAGGTTGAACTCAAATGAATGAGGCGGGCGAGCTAGGGACAGTCAAGCTGGGGAGGAAAGGCTAGTTGATGCTGGATGTCCTTTAGCCAGACAAGGACGCTGCCTCTTGTTTGCAATGAGATCAGAGTAAGAAATTTCAGTACAACAGCAGTAAAAACCAACGGGGGTTCAAACCCTCCCCCACCACATCCCAAAACTACAAAAAAAAAAATTGGTTGGCTGGACATACACTTTAATGAAGAGGGGATGCTGGAGAGTGACCCCATCAATACAGCTAATGCGGGAGGGATAGATCAACCACACTACTGATCTATAGGAACCTGGTGGGGAGATTCAATCCATCATTGCCCACACACATAAGAATCTAGTTTTGGGTGGAGTTGGCATGTAAGCATCTCATATGGTGTTAATTGCAAAGCATGTCTGAGACGTTTTATGTATGTATGTTGTAAGTACCTCAAAATCCCGAAGAGAACTATTTTCCTAAGTTATATAGCAAGAAACCAGTGCAAGTATTAGTGATGCAGCCGCCTCTGTCCTGATCTATACCTATTCTATATCATATATATATATATATTGCCAGTGGAAGGCATGTTTGTCCAGACCAAAGCATTACCTTTCCTCATGGATTTAACCATTTCGGTGACAACACCCCCACACCACAATTCCGTCACATTTAAAAAAGAACTCTGCTAAGCACCGTTCCTGATCCAATGTGGCCACACAATGGAAACCTGTTAGAAAGCGACAACCACTTTTGTAAAAAAAAAAAACGTTTTTCAGGGTGACCCCATGTCATCAGATTTTGTTGTGTTTCCTGTGTGTGGTCACTCAGCAGCTCTGAGTTTGAGAAAATCTCATGAAAGGCGGCTTTCCTTGCTCTGCTCCTGCATCAGCTATATTGCCAGGTTGTACATTAGCAGCATACACAGGCATGTAGTTGTTGAGTGGGTTGGGTATTGCTGGACTGCTGTCTTGCATATGATCTGCATTCCCACAGCAAGGAAGAAGGGTGCTGAAGGCAAAACTGTAAAGCATTGTGTATTTTCACAGGTATTATTGGAAAGTTCAGTTTAAATGCCAATGTGACTTTACATTTTTTTTCATTATTGATGTACCATATTTCCATTGTCATATTGCATATGAAATTGTAGAGTCTCCATCTAGTGCAGGGATATGCAATTAGCGGACCTCCAACTGTTGCAATACTACAAGTCCCATCATGCTCTGCCTCTGGGTGTCATGTTTGTGGCTGTCAGTCTTGCTATGCCTCATGGGACTTGTAGTTCTACAACAGCTGGAGGTCCACTAATTGCATATCCCTGATCTAGTGGCTGTGTGTATCTCGTTGCAATTAGTTACACCACATAAGGAAGGCATTGTTTTCACTAAAGCAGATCTGTCTTTTAGACTTGCATCATGCAAGAGGATCAGCAAGGCACAACCACTATGCAGCACTATGAAGAAGAGCCTTCCTATGTAATGGCCATTATGTCTGCCCCATGTACTCGGATAATGTCACATATAATCGAACTATGCACAGCAACAAGGTTATTACATTGACACACTGGTCAGATTACATTAAATGAATTTTATTTACATTTATAGCTTTAAAAGGTTAGTTTTACAGTTTCCCTTTATTTTGTATATTTTTTCCATTTAGAAACTGTCCATCTTTTTATAACAGCACTGGACTTTTCAGGTTCTAATCTAAGTCTAAATGGAAACTTGGTATATTATTATAATGCAGTGATCCGTTGATCAATTCGACTGTTCCTTAATGTGGGGAAAGTAGCGTAGATTGTGTTTAACCAGTAACATTTAGGATGTATTTATAAAAAAAAAAAAAAAATTATAGATATATTTGGTATATAAGATCGTTACTGCATGTGCAATTGAGGTCAAAATCAGATGGAATGTTATTCTTCATACAGAAAAGGGAATCAGGAAAATACCACATTATGGCCACTAGATGGAGCTGACAATCAAAGGAATGAAATTTACTGTGATCATCGGCACCATCTAGTGACCAGAAGATGGTATTTTTTCTGAACTGCTCCATTTTTTTTAAATCAATAAATCAACCTGTAGCGCAAATAGAGGTAGACCATATCTTTTATAAATTACATTGATTTGTGCCTGTCCCCTTCTCTTTCGCTATATCCTGTCCAACGACAGCACAGCTTACCTTGAGCTTATAGGCCATGTTCACATTTAGTGTGTTTTTGGCACAGCTTGCTGCTTTGATGCACTTGAATGCCAATGCATGTAAAACGCATCTAAAGTGTACCAGATTGCCCAAAACACGCCAAGGTGTGAATGGCCATTGGAGAACCTTTGTTTTCCTGTGGCTAAAATATGAGCATCTAGAACATTTTTAAGTGTATCAATTCAAAACTCCATTCAAAAGTTTTGGATGAAGTGTGGAAGGGTTAGAACCTCTGTTAGGTTTTATTTACTGTCTGTATCCTCTCTATTTGTTCTGGTGACTATTGTCAGTGGTATAGACAGTGGTGAGAAATAAAAAAATGTTACTGCTGTCTCCAGAACAGGAATAGAGAAGAAATATTTTAATAGGGACATGTACCAGTTCTCAAGCGGGGACTTCCTCTTACTTTTGGAGGGATCTCCATTCACTTTCTGTTGTGTCACTGGGACAGGAAGTGAGGGGAAATCTCTCCACTGGGATAAAAACAGCAAAAAAAAATAGCTAGATACACAACTAGAGTCCACATGCTATATTTTTCACCCTGTACCTGACTGTAAAATACTCCATCTACAGTCATTGATTGGTTGATTTTTTTTTTTTTTTTTTTTTTTTAAATCCGCAATTTTGTATTTATAGACATTTTTTAAAATGCATTTTGGATAGAGTAGTAATAGTTAAAGCTGAACTCCCATAAAAACAAATATTGTCTAAATAGATGAGATGCATATGTATAATTACCTGAAACGTTCTGTGTGTTGTGCATTTCACTGCTGCTCTCTCTCCTTTTGCAGGGTGACTGGTCTTGACTCCGCCCCCTCCTGTAGTTTCCTGCAGGCAGCTTGTAGTGGGTGGAGCCCGCTGGGTCCCTCCCACAGCCTGTACAGAGAGCAGAGCTATGTACAGCACAGTGATGATGTCACTGCTAATTTAACAAGGCAATAACTGGGTTTGCAAAGGCATTTGGTGCACAAAAATAGTTGCATGTATTGTGCAATATATTTGAATGAAATAGTGCATGCCTGGAGTTCAGCTTAAAATCTCTGCAATATAAAGGAAAATCGCCTTTAAGATAGCTGTCACCAGAGCTGGTGTCCCTATTAGAAGATTTAATTCACCTCCTGTTCCTGTTGCATCTAAAATTTTGAATTCCTAATGCTTTTTATCCCAGCAACAGCTGTCCCCGGGACATTTAAAGAGGAACTGAACCATCTAAACACCACAAACTGAAGCCGCTATTTAATTCATTTTTAATATTCAGAGCAACCTCACTCATCCATCCATGTCCCCATGCTTTATTTTGTTGAGAAATCACTTTGAAAAACACCCCCGTAGCATTTTTCATTGTGGCCATCTTTAGTAAGGGCAGATGATTCATGTAGCATTTACTTCCTGGAATCCATCTGCCCTTAGCTCAGGCGTGCAGGCAGGAGGGTGTGCTTAGCAGAAAAACCCCTCTTTCCCTCCTCCAAATGAAAGAAAAAAATTCCCATGAAGATGCCTGGGATGTATGATCATTTTGTCCTAGACTAGAAACCAGGAAACAACTGAAGAAATGTAAAAAAAAAAAGTTTAAAATAAGTTCATATAATATACCTTCCTTCCTATTTACTAATGATAGCAGCATAAGGATTAAAATTAATAATTGAAAGTCTTTAGTTTCACTTTAAGGAGGGTGATTCTCCCCAGCCAAATCACACAGCAATAAAAACCTGGCAGATGTTCTAACCCTCTCTGCTCTCTCCTAAATACAAATGTTTTGCCTAATGGTAACCTATTATGTATGAAAAGTGCTTAGTACATGGATTCTTTTTTAAACTGTAGCTATGTCATTCCAGAGGTGGTGGTAATGAAATCACTAGAAGTTGCTTCAGGACCTACAGCTTCCTCCTTCTTTTTTTTGGGCTGCGACCTGTCTTGTACAAACTCATATTTATTCAGATACACTGGGGGGTTTTTTTGTTGTTAAAGGGTGGAATTTAAAGTATTGCACTACTTGTTACACTTGAGAAAGGGGGCTGTGTTTGTGTGAACTGTATATGTTGGAGTTGTCCTTTTGACATGTACTCCTCTCTCTCATTTTCTTTGTTGCCATTACTGTAGAGGATGCGAAATGCGTCATTGTATTATTAGTCAGCTCCTTATTGAATAGCTAGCAGCATTGTCTATCACACTCATCCGTTTACACTGTGCTTTCCCCAAAAAAAAGTTTATTAGTACTTAAGAGTGTTGCTGGCTGACAGAGCATGCTGGGACTTGTAGTTCACTTAATGCTTCTTACACCTGCAATGGACCAATCAGCTGAGGACATTAACAGAATGTTTCTATGGAAGGATTTCAGAGGACTCTTTTCCTAGGAAAGATTAAGTACCTTTTTTCGTCCTTTGGAGCAATACCGTAATCTGTGTATGAATTTGGTTCTGCATCTTCGTCTAGTGATCTGAATCATGGAAATGTAACTCGGATTTTCTTTCTCTCATGTGGTACTGGAATTCTTTTAAATTGTTTGTTAGACAAAAGCTGCTTCTTTTTCCACATCAGTATTAATGTTTCTGTTCTGTATGAATTTTTTTTCACACAATTGTCACTTTTTTTTTTCCAGTATTAAAATGTGTTTTAACTCTTGAGAATTTCCCTGTCACTATTTTTCATCGCGCTGCAAACCTGTGGATGGGATAAACCTGTTAGCGGTTGGTGAAATAAAAAACGTTGTTCTGTTAACCACTTCAATACCGGGCACTTTCACCCCCTTCTGGCCCAGGCCAATTTTTAGCTTTCAGCGCTGTCACACTTTGAATGACAAGTGTGTGGTCATGCAACACTGTACCCATAAGACATTTTTATCATTTTTTTTTTTTTCATTCAAATAGAGCTTACTTTTGGGGGTATTTAATCACCACTGTTTTTATTTATTTATTTATTTATTTTACTAAATAAAAAAAAAAAAAAAGCCAAAGAAATGCCGCTCTAGGTTAGTGACCAACTCTCACATGTTGTGAACTGGAACCTAGTGTTCTGCACAGCTCGTCTGGATTCAGTAACCTGAAAAAATCCAGAATAGATACCAAGGAGTGCCGCAATATTCCAGATTTTTGCATATTGCTAAACAAAAGAAAAAAAAAAAGACTGACATTTCTGAAAAAAAGCAGTTTTCTTCATTTCTGTTATAACATTCTGAGAAACCAAAAATTACTCCGCGCTGCCCAACCAGTAATTACCAGCTAACACAACAAACAGAAATTTTGCTCAAATCAACAGGTGCATCAAAGTGTAGCGCTGAAGTGCCAAATTAAATAACCATAGTTAATGTTATAAACATAAAAAACATGGTGAAATATACATATAACACGTGATGAAAAATATATGAAAAAAATGAAATAAAAATAATATGAAATAAAGTCTCTAATCTCCAAGTGTCAACAGTGTACAGTGATTAATCGCAGTCCATATTGGAGTGGGATGGTCCCGATCCCCGTGTAAAAATCCAGTAAGGTGGATGGAGGGTAAGAACACCAGTGTGATGGTGCCACCACCAGAATAAATGCAGGCTTACCAGAGAGTTTGAACTCAAGAGAACATACGTTCTAGGAGTCAAACCAGCTTGTATTGTCAGCTGACAATCGGGGTGGAACTTTGGGAGTCATCAGTGATTGGAGTCTGAAGTCTCCAGAGCCTTCATGGAAGGATATTGCTCAGTGCTGCCACCTCTGGCGGGAGCTGGCACAGCAGGTTGTTCTTCATCTGCAGGTTCTTCAGCTGGGTGAGGCTGCCCACAGCCCGGGGCACTCGCTGCAGTCTCTTCCCGTTCAGGCTCCTGGCATTGCCACCAGAGCCGCCGCGGAGATATGTGATCCGGCTCCATAGAGAGCCGGTCATATTCTCCCTGCTATTTGCGAATTGGATGCTGGGATCCCGCATAGAGTTGCCACCTCATCCCTTTAAACCCGAACACATATGGATTACACAGGTTCTGAGGCTAATTTAATGCAGACAAGGCACCACATGAGTTTAATTACCACCTTAACCAGCCACAGAACCTGTGTAATTAATATGTGTTTGGTTTTAAAGAGATGAGGTGGCAATCCTAATACCGCATCCAATTCGCAATAGTGTAAACCCGGCTTGAATGAAACTGAATGAAGGCAGATGGAAAAAGGCTCTGTAATCATCACTGCCTCACTAACTCTTTTGCTGCCAGAGCCATGTCTGCATTTTTATTTTTTTTTGCACGTTTAAATAATTTTAGGCCTGAAGATTACATAAAACCCCCAACTTTAATGTGGATGTAAACCAAAATTTTTTTTTATTATTATTTTTTAATTCCCTCCCCCACTCCTTTCTTCAACAGCTCTGCAAGGATTGGCTGGTCCACACCTCACCATGATTTGGCATGCTGAAGTCATGTGGTTACTTTCCTGTCTTTTCACTGGATGTTAGAGATGATAGCAGAAGTTCCGTGTTAGAAATAAACAGGAGGAAATGCATATTGACAAGGGGAGTGTAGAGGTGGGCGGGGAGTCTACTGACATCACAACTCCACCCACCGAGCTCCAGACAACAGACCCACCCACAGAATATGCAGTTTTTCGGGTCTAATAACAGACAGAGGGGAGACATTTGACAGGTAAAGATACATGCAGGAGACATGTATATCCTTATAGATAACCCCTATGGCAGTAGTTTAGAAAGGATGACATTGGGTTTACATCCACTTTAAGGCCCCGTTCACACTTCTAAGCTCAAAAACACTCAACAAGCAAAAAACCTATTGTTTTCAATAGCCCTTGTTCACAACTGAGCGCCGTGTTGCTTGTAGCAAAGTGCCTGTCGCTCAAAAAAGTACATGAGCTATTTTTTCAGGCCGAATTTAGCGTTTGTCCCCATGGACTTCAATGGAAACTCCTGAAAATTGCAACATGAACTTTTTCCTGCTCCAATAGCACCTCACCACCCCTTTTTCTGCAGCACTTCACACCTTTTAGTTAAAAAACACCTGACAAATGCTGCAAAAATGTGCAATTCTGCTCCAAAAAAATGCTTGAAACCGTGACACTTAGGTGTTACTGTAGCCTTATATTTTCTTAAAGCAGACACCCTGGAGATTAAATTAGTGGCAGTTACAATTTTATAAGTCACATGATATTTGTGTAAGGCCTGGTTCACATTTTTTAGTGCATTTTCCGTTTTGCAGAAACACACCACAGTCCATTTAACATGGTTTCTTATGGATGTAGTTCACATCTGTGCATTTTATGGAAAGGGACAGGGAATTTTTTCTGGTTTTTGGTTCCATAGACTTCAATGGATCAAAAACGTGTATTGCAAAATGCACCTGGGATCTGCTAACTGCAACCTGCATAGGCGTGAACCAGGCCTAACCGCTTATCAAGCTTAACATTTCAGTAAAAAATACATTTTAGGTTCATTTCAAGGCACAAATGCAATATAACCCATTTTCTTATAGCATATAAAAGATGAGGTTGTGCAGAGTAAGAAGTTACCCAACATGTCAAACTATATTTGGCACACCCACAAAATCCCCCCTATTTTGTTTTTATAGGTGACACTTTCAAATGGACCTATAAATAGCCTATTAAAAAATATAAACCTAGCTTTTGCAGCAATATTCACCTGCAATTCAGAAAATTCCCCTTCAGTACTTTTAGTGCCACTAGATGTCCTTAGTCTGATGGCCAGTATCATTCTTCCTAGTTCCATTGAGTCCAGGTTGACCTGGACCTGCCCCTAGCCTGTGACTGGACAGTGCAAGGAGAAGCAGCACAGCGATAAGCTCATCAGTCTTTGGCTCTGCTTTTTCCTCATACTAGCATGCTTATTTATAAAAAAAAAATGTAGCTATAAACTTCATTTCATAGCGGCGCTCATGTGACCCGCCGCCTCTCTTCTCCCCTCCTGATGTCAGCAGGGGAATCTCGGGCCCACCCACTGCAGCTGTCAGACAGGGAGAAGAGTGAGGCGGCGGGTCATGTGAGCCTAGCCCTGAAATGAGGTATATAGCTGCATTTATTTTTTATAAAACAGACGCTGGGGCAGATTACATTATTAAACAGAGAGAATAGCGTGACTTGTGAACTTTGGATTAACAACCACTTGCCGCCCGCCTTATAGCAGAATGATGGCGGCAAAGTGGTTTCAATACCCTGACTGGGCGTCATATGACATCCTCAGAATATTAAGCTGCTGCGTGTCCCCGGGGGCGCGCATCGCGGCGATCGTTGTTGCGGTGTGTCAGTCTGACACACCACAACTCTGATCTAGGTAAAGAGTCTCTGACGGAGACTATTTACCATATGATCAGTCGTGTCCAATCACGGCTGATCACGATGTAAATAGGAAGAGCCGGTGAGTAGACAGACACGAGTAGAGGAGAGCCGATCGGCTGCTCTCCTGATGGGGGGTGGCTGTGCTGATTGTTTATCAGCACAACCACCCCTCGGATCCTGCCCAGGACCGCCAGGGAAGCCGCCCAGGACCACCAGGATGGCCACCACACTGGACCACCAGGTATGCCCCATAGACCCCCAGGGAAATACCAATCTGTGCCCAGGCAGCTGCCAATCAGTGCCCACTCACAATGCCTGCCAGTGCCACGTATCAATGCCCAGCAGTGCCGCCTATCAGTGTCACCCATAAGAACCCATCTTTGCAGCCTTTCAGTGTCGGCAATCAATGCCCATCAGTTCCGCCTACCAGTGCCCATCCTCAGTGCCTGCTCATTGGTGCCACCTCATCAGTGCCCATCAGTGAAAGAGAAAACTTATTTACAAAATTTTATAATAGAAACAAAAGCAAAACTTATTTTTTTTCACAATTTTCTGTCTTTTTTTATTTGTTTAGAAAAAAATAAAAACCGCAGAGGTCATCAAATACCACCAAAAGAAAGCTCTATTTGTGGGAACAAAATGATAAAATATTGGGTTTGGGTACAGTGATGAATGACCGCGCAATTGTCATTCAAACTGCGACAGCGCTGAAAGCTGAAAATTGGTCTGGGCGGGAAGGTGTATAAGTGCCCTGTATGGAAGTGGTTAATAACTATAACAAGGGAAATGTTTCAAAATCAGCATTTGGCTTGGTACAACTGAGTACTGCCAAGACCAGATAGTTATAGGACCTCCCTATTCAGTTTAGTACACTTCTAAAGATAGTTATATGCGGGTTAAAATTTTCACTGGTTCAGCAGGGACCGGACTAATTTCTTTCCTTCTATGGCCGTTCCCAATCATAAGAAGTAGATCTAATGTTTGCCTTCTCACGAACAGGACTGCTAGAATATTTCAGTTCGATCAGCACTGCAGCAAATGGGCTGCAGTACTGATCAGTGTAGTCTGATTGCTGAGGAGTCCCGTTGTCAGAATACAAAGGCATATTGGGGAGGACTCTTCCATCCACTTTGAATGTGTGGATAGGGGAATCTATTCCTTTTTTTTTTTTTCTTTTCCCAATCTGCAGGCTGGTTGATTTAAAAAAAATGATCCATCTATGGTCAGCTTACCTATGTCTTTTTCAGACCGGCAGCTAGGGGGCGGCTAAAACAGTCGACGCTCACAATTTTACTGTGCCCAGCCGTTCTGTCGGGACGGATCCAGGGGCAATGCCCCCCCCCAGAAAATAGTGAGAAGGCTGTGCTGATGCCAACCCCCCATTGCTGACACAGGGCAGCGGCGCCGAAACTAACAGGCTCTGTGAAGGGACACAGGCAGAGCCGCAGCTGCGGGGGGATTTCCACCCCTCCTTCTCCTTGAGCCGAGCAGCTTTCATTCACGTGGCAATGCCCGCTCCTATTGGCTACATTCAGGGCCAATGACTGGGAAACGAACAAAGGGATTATGGGACATGTAGTCCTGGATA
>JBBGZY010000469.1:1767500-1917500 GCA_037952925.1 Lithobates clamitans
CCCTTTGTATGAAGGCTCATTTCCCCTGATCCCTCTGCAGAGCTCGGTAGCCCCTTGTGTCATGACAACAGATATCCAGGAATGAAACATGAGACTGCATTCTTCACATTCCGGGGCTGGAACTCTGTGTGAACCACAATGCAGGTAGACAGTTCAGCCATAGAAACTGTCTGGCCCCTGCGTGTATTAATCTGCTTAGAAATATGGCTGCTCCCCCTTAAAATGAAGCTGCAGCTAAAGGAGATGTAAACCCAATCACTAAAATATTCTATAAGCTTAAAGGGTAACTCCACTTTCGTGGGGAAAAAAAAACGCATATACAATTGCGACACAAGTCATTGAATGTTATTTAAAAATTACATTTCCTTTTCAATCTGCAGCTCTGTCATTTTCTTTAAATGCAATATGGCTACCTGGAGGTGTTCTGTACACAGAATGTGTACAGAACTCTCCCCAGAAGTGTCATTTCCTGCTTGTGTGATTGGCTCACTGGTTTTCCCAGAAGTCTGCACTAAGATACAAGTCAGATTTCAGGCATCCCCTGCAACACAAATGTCATTTTTGGTGAGATGCTCCCAATAGGAAATCACGTCTAAAGGGATGCAGATCCTGCAATTTTCCTCATTAGAGCCCTGCGGGTGCAGCAGCTGACTGATAATTATGAAACCACTCCCATTAGACTCACTCGTGACACGGACATGGACACACATGGATTTCTTCAGAATAACAAAAAGGTAGGAATCTGCAACAAAGTTTGGTAAAATCCTTGCAATGTAATGTGCATAGATCACCCAGAGGGGAATTTTTTTTTTCTCAACAAAAGCGGAATTACTCTTTAAACATGTACATGTAATTCCAAGAGTTGTTTTGAATTTTCCTGCATTTGCAGCTTTCATTAGTATAATACCTGGTGATCCTGCCATGAAAGTCCTTGTTCAGGAACTTCCCGTTAAAGGATGACAACTCCTGATTGTGATCCAGCAAATTTTAAATATATGATGTGTGCAGACAGAGCTGCTTCACATTACGCTATAGCCTCATGTACACAGGCAATTAGGACCATACAGTATAAAAATACAGGCATATTTCCCCACCCCGGAGCCACAGGTGCTGCGCACAGCCAAACAAGTAATCAGTGGTTGTATGCAGCTATACGCTGGTACTTACATAAACATGCACATGTGTACAGATGGAGGCCCCTAGATACAGGCCATCTGTCCAGACTGACTGCCCACATGAATGCGCATGGTTATGGAAGTACCATGTATAACCGTGTACGGCCATTTATCTAAGGCCTGGTTCACACCAGATGCAGTCCAGTGTCTTTTTATTCTACATCAGATACGCATGGGCAGTGTTTAACATGGATTCCGATGGCCCTAATTCACACCAGTGCAGTGCGTTCCAATCAGGGTTGCCACCTCATCCCCTCAACCGAACACATATTAATTACACAGGTTTTGTGGGTGATTGAGGTGATAATTAAACTCACATGGTGCCTTATCTGCATTAAATTAGCCTCAGAACCTGTGCAATTCATATGTGTTCAGGTTTAAAGGGATGAGGTGGCAACCCTAGTTCCAATGCAGTCAACAAGTAGAACATGTTGCATTTTTCTCTATGGAACGCTGCAAAAGGCATCAAAATGCGCCGTAACGCACATGTCCTAAATTGATAAGGGGAAAACATGCACTGGAACGCATCAAAAATACACATCAAATACATACATCAAAAATGGGCATGCAGAAATGCATCTGGAAGACCGGAACGCAGAAATTGTTGCTTGAACCGGCTCTCAAGGCAGCTGTAAGCAGCACCTCTGGCTCCCGGGCAGGGAAATACACCCACATATTACATCATATGGCTCTAGGCATCCGTATGCATGAGGTCTTCATCTGTATCTATATCTACATGTAAATAAAGGTGCCCATAGACAGATTTTCTTTTTTTATTCAGCCACCAGGTTCCTTCATCCGCAGAAACAAGGTGGATGGAGGAATCCCCCCTCGCAACTGGGATATTGTATTCTGACAGGGGGACCCACTACTGCAGCCGCTGATCGACTCAAGTTTGCCAGCATGTCTCTTCAACAGAAGTTGATGGAACGATTGATGTTTGTTGAGCAGGGATGGCCACACACTGATACAAGTTTGGCCAGTTCATCAGAATTTTAATCAGTGTATGGCCAGCTCAAAGCGGTAGTAAACATCAGTTAAAGAAAGAAAAAAATCCCCCTGCAAGGCAATGTCATAATGTGCTAGTATGCATTCTAGCACATTATGAGAGACTTGCCTTAAAACGAAGCCCTCCAGCATCGGGCTGTCACTACCGAGAGGGCGTTTCCATCTTCACCCGGTCTTCCTGCTGCGTTCACGGCCTGCAGCTACATGAGTGGCCGGGGGAGCCTTTTACGGCATTGGCTCTGAAGGTCCAGCACGGTATACTGGACCATCAGAGCCATGCGCTGGTGACGTCACCGCCTGCATGCACTCTGAATATCTCCTAGACAGTGCAGGTTTAGCATATACTCACAGTACTTAGAACTAAAAATAAGGATCCCTCAAGGTGCAAATCCCTGCTAGTGCCAGCTATAAATACATCTACAGTATAAATATCTAAAAATATAAATAAACCCCTATAAGCTTGAAACTGCAAAAAGGGGGAAAAGAAATGGAGTGGGAGCTCTCGGTATCATATCATCAAAAACTCATAATAAAAACCCTGATTGGGCTCAACCGACTCCAATGTCATAAAACGGGATAAGGAAAAAAGGAAAGGTATACACAGCCCACTGTGCAAGTACAAAACATCAAAATGTATTATATCAAAAACACGTAAATGAAATAGCCAATGATAAAAACTGAATCATTCACATGTCAATCATACTGTGATAAAAACTCAATGCCCACCATTCTTGCCCCTATCCTGTCACAGTAATATATATATATATATATATATATATATATATATATATATATAGCGAGGAATATAAAAATACAATATCTTCAATCTTGAGCAGCAATAATAAATTGAAACATGGAAATTGCATGAATAGGATGTGGAGCTAAGTTGGCTCCCAATGGGAAATGGATCCTAGGAAGATCAGACCTGGATCCTGGGAAAGAGGCACGCTGGCATATTGTGGTAGGTGGTGTTAATTCCTTGATGTATCTAAAAAGGGGAAATTGCTGAAATAAGAAAATGGAAGGGACGGCATCCTGAGTCAACAGTGGTCTAGAGGAGGTATATGGAATTGAAAGGTAAAGTCACAGTATGTATGTGGCATGAAATGCCAGAGATTTGAATGCAAAACAATGTCCTGTAACCTCCCTCTCACTGTTTTAAACCATAATTTGATATCCAGAGTGTGCATGCAAGTTGACAATCCTGGTCCATGGGAGACCATACATGGATCAAAGCATATAGTCCCACCTGGAAAGAGAGTAAATAGATACTTATCAGCTGGTGATGGAAAGATAAATCTTCTGCGCCATTGCCGATTTCCAATGAGACCCGACAAGCATGAGTGTTCATATCCTCCAGTCACAGGGGCAAGGTGGACAAGGAAACAGAGAACCTAACCGGTTTCGCCGGTCACCGCTGACTGCGTAAGAGGCAGCGTGGTCCCGTCTGATATTCACAGTACCTACAGGTAAGCCTTATCATATATTAAAAGATGAAAAAGTGGATTTACTACCACTTTAAAGAGGAGCTTCAGCCAGGTTCCAAAAAATTAAAAGCGATGTCTTCACCCAGGCCAGTTCTTTGCTGGTCTTCAGGTTCCTGACACCGGCATGTTAACTGTGGGAAGCCGGCTGTGACTTCTTGCGGCTTCCCATTGCACAAGCCATGCCGAACTCTGTGAATGGTCCTGCAGCCTCCTGGGACCTGAAGAGAGGGTGGCAGAACTTCCGCTCAAATTGCCAAGGTGAGCAGAAGGGGGAGCAGGTACCTACCAAAACTCTGCACTCTCACCTCAATCTTTTTTTTGTTTTTTTTTTTTTTTTTTGAATGTGGTAGAGGAAAGGGGAGAAAAGGAGGAAGAGCAGAAACGCACCAATATTTTTTTATCCTATATATAAAAAGTCCTTGTTTATATAGTGTACACAAGTATAAGGTTTTTTACTTCAGTCATATGACTGTCATTTTCCAATCTCTTTTGCACTCTTATCGAATAAATAAAAAATATATATATCTCCTTATTATAATGTGTTAGCTTTGTGGATTGCCAAGCATTTTTGGTGCTTTTTTTATGCATGTTTGTACATGTGCTTTTCAAGCATTTTCAGTGTTTTGTTTTATCCAATGGAAAGTTAATTACTTGGAGAAAGAGTGGCTAAAATCAAGTGAAAAGTGCACATTTTTGGGTGCTCCCTTTGAAATCTATAAGGACCAGAAACGTATGACTCTGCCCAAGGAAGCTCATGAGCTTTTTCGAGCTTCAAGTGACACTATGATCAGGTGTGATGGGGAACCTTAGGATACAATAAGAATACTCATGCTTCTAGAAAAGCACTTCAAATTGCTAAGGTGTGAGCCAGGGCTAAACTCCTTATATGTATTCTATAGAATGGTCAGATATACAAATGTGTATAAGAAATACCTGCTTTATTATCGGGTATATAACCCGCTTTTTAATCGCTTCTATGTATGGTGATAATAATGGTGTAAAAACAGGACAGCTGCAACTATTCAGTAGTGATCTCACACTTATAGTAAATGGGGTAAAAAATAATAGTGCGCTAATCCAATGTAAAATTAAAATCTATATAATGGTATAGGGTGCTAATGGTCAGACACTAGGAACTATATCACTCCTCAGCACAATGATGTGAACATTAGGGATGAGCCGAACACCCCCCGGTTCAGTTCGCAGCAGAACATGCGAACAGGCAAAACATTTGTACAAACACTGTTAAAGTCTATTGGACGTGAACAAAAGTGCTCATTTTAAAGGCTTATATGCAAGTTATTGCCATAAAAAGTGTTTGGAGACCTGGGTCCTGCCCCAGGGGAGATGTATCAATGCAAAAAAAAGTTTTAAAAACGGCCGTTTTTTTGGGAGCAGTGATTTTAATAATGCTTAAAGTGAAATTAAATATTCCTTTAAATATTGTGCCTGGGGGGTCTCCTAAGTCTGCCTGTAAAATAGTGCATATTAACCATGTTTATAACAGTACCACAGCAAAATGACATTTCTAAAGGAAAAAATTTAATTCAAAACCGCTTGCGGCTGTAATGTATTGTCGGATCCCAGCACTATAAAAATCATTGAAGAAAATGGTGTGGGTCCCCCCCCCCAGTCCATTACCAGGCCCTTTGAGTATTAATATTAAGGGGAACCCCACGCCAAAAATGCCAAAAAAAAATGGCGTGGGGGTCCCCCAGGCACTATATACTCTGAACAGCAATATATATATATATATACACTATACGGACCTCTTTTATTTTCAATCTACACCTCTTCCCTGGGTCATCTCTCACAGCTTTCAATATCATTTCTACGCTGACGACACACAACTTTATCTCTCCACCCCTCAACTCACTCCATCAGTCTCCTCACGCATCACTAACTTACTAACTGACACATCTGTATGGATGTCACACCACTTCCTCAAACTCAACTTGTCCAAAACCGAGCTTATACTATTTCCTCCCCCACATTCCTCTTCCCCTGACTTATCTGTCAAGAGCAATGGCACAACCATCCACCCATCCCCACATGTCTGTGTGCTAGGTGTTATCCTGGACTCTGAACTCTCCTTTCGGCCCCACATCCAATCATTTTCCAAAGCTTGCCACCTCAACCTCCGCAACATCTCTAAACCACGTCCCTTTCTAACCAATTAAACCACAAAGCTCCTGATTCACTCCCTGGTTATCTCTCGCCTTGACTACTGCAACTCCCTCCTCATTGGCTTACCTTTAAATAGACTATCCCCCCTTCAGTCCATCATGAATGCTTCTGCCAGACTCATCCACCTTACAAACCGCTCAGTGTCTGCTACCCCTCTCTGCCAATCCCTCCATTGGCTGCCACTCGCCCAATGAATTAAATTCAAAATACTAACAATAAGTTACAAAGCTATCCACAACTCTGCCCCCAGCTACATCACTAGCCTAGTCTCAAAATACCAACCTAATCACCCTCTTCGTTCCTCCCAAGACCTCCTGCTCTCTAGCTCCCTCATCACCTCCTCCCATATCCACCTCCAGGACTTCTCCCAAGCCTTGCCCATCCTCTGGAATTCGCTACCTCAATCTGTCAGACTGTCTCTAAATTTTTCCAATTTTAGGCGAAAACTTTGCTCTTCAGAGAAGCCTGTCCTGCCTCCATCTAACAACTGCACTTTCTCCATTAGCTCATCCCCCACAGCTATTACCCTTTTGTATAACTTGACCCTCCTTTCTAGAGTGTAAGCTCTAACGAGCAGGGCCCTCTGATTCCTCCTGTATTGAATTGTATTGTAACTGTACTGTCTGCCCTAATGTTGTAAAGTGCTGCGTAAACTGTCGGCGCTATATAAATCCTGTATAACATTAGGAATAATACGGCCTGCCCTATATACTCTGGAGAAAAATTGAGCCTTAGGTGTTGGTGGTGCCAATACACTGTAACCCCTCACAGTTACTCTTGTTGGCGCAGGAACGGGCCCTGCAGTGAAATAATATATCAAAAATTGTAATTACATGGCCCTGTTAAACAGGGGCAGAAAAATTGGGCCTTTGGTTTTGGTGGTGCCAGAACACTGTTAGCCCTTACAGTTACTCTTGTTGGGTGCAGGAACGGGCCCTGCTGTGAAAAATTATATCAAAAATTGTAAATTACATGCCCCTGTTAAACAGGGGCAGAAAAATTGGGCCTTGGGTGGTGGTGGCGGTGCCCTAAAGCAAAAATATTGTTGGAAGCTAGCATCATCAAGATTGAGGAGGAATAGGTTAGTCAGCATAGGCAGTCTTCAAGGGATCCCACATCCATAGTAAATTCAATCAGTTACATCAGCATCAGGTGCTTGATAGCTGCTGATCCAAGACTGATTCGTTTTTCTGAATGTGAGCCTAACAGAGTCTGTGGACAGGTGCACTCTTTGATCCGTTACAAACCCTCCAGCAGCGCTGAATGTGCTTTCAGAAAGCACGGTAGAGGAAGGACAGGCCAGTAGCTCCATTGCATATTGAGCAAGTTCTGGCCAGTGGTCCATACTCAATACCCAGTAACCCAGTGGATTCTCTGTTGGAAAGGTCTCCAAGTCTGCTCTTGCCCCTAGATATTCCTGCACCATATAATGCAGACGCTGGTTGCTTGAACCGATTAGACCTTGGCGCTGAGGACTGAAAAATTGTTTAAAGGCATCTGTCAGCCAGCCCTCAGCAACACATTGTCCAGCACCAGGAAATGGTAACCTCCCAGTGTCTGGAAATGCGTTACACAAACCATTCTTCAATGCCTGCTGAATATGTTTCATCCTCTGCTCCCTCTGCAAAGGCAGGATGAGTTCTGTAACTTTACCCTTGTAAAGCAGATCAAGAAGGGTTGCCAGCCAGTAATGATCCCTCTCCTTGATACCAGGAATCCTAGGGTCCTTTCACAGGCTTTGCAGAATCAGGGAGGCCACGCAGCGTACGTTTTCAGAGGCATTCGATTCTGAGACCTCTGGGTCACTAAGGATCACATTATCCGTAACTACCTCCTCCCAGCCACGTACAACTCCTTGGGTTTCTGGGGACTGAAAAACATCCCTTGAAGACTGCTGCTGAGTGTTTTCCTCTACATCCATGCTGACACCCTCATCCTCCCTCCTCCTCTTCTTCCTGTGTGTTTGGCGGGCCCGCAGGAATGCTATCTGGATAAAGGGGGCCTTGAGAGGAAAGGAAGTCCTCCTCTTCCTCCTGCTGTTCTGCCTCAAGTGCCCTATCAATTATTCCAGGAAGCGCGTGCTCCAGCAGGAAGACAAGAGGGACAGTTTCACTGATGCATGCATTGTCGCTGCTCACCATCCTTGTGGCATCCTCAAATGGTGACAGGACAGTGCATGCATCCTTGATCAGAAGCCACTGGCGTGGTAAAAAGAAGCCAAGCTCCCCTGACCCTGTCCTGGTGCCATACTCTACACTGACTGCACTGTATTAGAGATTGTACAATGGCTGTACTGTATTGTATACTGTGTACACCACCAGAAGTGTAGTAGAAACCGCACACACTGTATTACATACTGTGTACACCGCCTGAAGTGTATTAGAAAGTATACACTATGAATGTACTGTATATATAGGCTACACTGAATGCAGAGTATATATACTAGACTGTGTATATATATTAATACATAGCCTGAAGTGTATTAGAAACAGTACACCACCGAATGCACTGTTGATATAGGCTACACTGAATGCAGAGCGTGTGTGTATACATGTGTATATATATATATATATATATATATACACACACACGCACTGCATCCAGTGTAGCCTATAACTACAGTGCATTCGTGGGTGTACTGTTTCTAATACCCTTCAGGTGGTGTATTAATATATATGTACGTACACACAGTCTAATATATATATATATATATATATATATATCTCCATATATATCAAATACACTGCCACTAACTGAATTACCTGTCTGCTTAATCTAACTCAAGCTATCTTTGTCCACACCAACAACGTTACACACGCCCGCTATGTAAGCAGCCTTATATAGTGTGGGGTGTGGACTTAGTCCCCCTGAGCCATGGCTCTCTCAATAGAGTGCGCTATGATTGGCCAAAGCATGCAGGAACATGCTTTGGCCAATCATCATACAGCAATGCACTGCGTTCTCGCAGTGCATTATGGGGAGTTCCACGGCGCAATTTCCCACGAACGCCCCATAATGTTTGCTGTTCTGCGAATGGGCGAACACCCGATGTTCGAGTCAAACTTATGTTCGACCCAGTGGCGGAATTACCAGGGTCGCAACAGTCGCACTTGCGACGGGGCCCGGCATTCCACCACTGTTGCTGGGGACCAGCGGGGTTGCTATTCACACACGGCTCTGAGCGGAGCTCATGTCTATCATTGAACAGTAGTACAGAGACACCGGCATTAACGTTCTATTTGCCCATCCGTCCTCTCTGGCAGGGGATGAGAGAAGACACACAGCTGATCTCACTGCTCCACCTTCTCCCCCCTCCTCTCTCCTGTGTGCTCCGCGGGCAGTCAAGTGTGAAGCTAAGGCGCTCACATTTTCCACGGAGCACACAGGAAAGGGGAGGGGGAGAAGGGGGAGCAGTGAGATCAGCTGTATGTCCTCTCTCATCCCCTGCCAGAGAGGACGGACGGGCAAATAGAATGTTAATGCCAGTTTCTCTGTGCTACTGTTCCATGACAGACACAAGCTCCGCTCAGAGCTGTGCTGTCCTGAGAAGGCAGACGGCACTGATGGAAATTAATAGCATACACTGATGAGCACTGATAGGAGACACTGATGGGCACTGATGAGCACTTGTAGAAGGCACTGATAGAAGGCACTGATGGGCACTGCACAACACAGCTAGAGTGACCACACCATTATGCTCTCACCTCTGATAGATGGTGGTTACTTTCTCCCTACCGCTCCTCTGATTGAGAGGCTCTAAACGTAGCCTATATAAGCATACAAAAACTATCCCTGGGAAAACCACCAGAATGGGTAACCCAAGGATACAGATTGCTACTATTGGTCAGAGAGGGCAATAAGAGAAGAATGGGTAAAAAACAATACCAAATTTTATTAGTTTACCAAAACCACATGATATTTAAAAAAGCGTGTTGCTTCTCAATGGAAGCCAAAATATCAATGGTCCCCCATCACCAACCATGAAATGGTACACCAGGAGAAACAATCACAAGTGGTGCACCGATAAAACAGGTGGGCACTGATAGAAGGCACTGATAGAAGGCACTAATAGGCACTGATAGAAGCCACTAATGGGCACTGATAGGAGGCACTGATAAAAGGCACTGATGGGCACTGATAGGAGGCACCAATGGTCACTGATAGAAGGCACTGATGGGCACTGATAGGAGGCATTTATGGGCACTGATAGGAGGCATGATGGGCACTGATAGGCCACATTGATGAGCACTGATAGGCAGCACTGATAGGAGGCACTAATGTGCACTGATAGGCTGCACTGATAGGTGGTACTGATGGGCACTGAGGAACACTGATAGGCAGAACTCAGACAGTATTGATGGGCTTTGATGGGCAGAATTGAAGAGTACTGATAGGTGGCACTGATGGACGCTGTTAGGCAGCATTAATGAGCACTGATAGGTGGTGCTGATAGGCAGAATTGATGGGCACGAATAGGCGGCATTAATGAGCACCGATAGGTAACACTTGTAGGTGGAAGTGATGGGCACTGATAGGCAGCATTGATGAGCACTGATAGGCAGCATTGATGGGCACTGGTAGATGGCACTGATGATTGTGGCACTGATTATAAGTGTAAACAATTTACTGACATTCTTAACAGCGGCAGTCCTTTCCTAACACAGACACAGCGTGGGAGGAAAGGGCTGCGGATAACCGGCAAGTCTGTTTACATGTGATCAGCTGATCACATGGTAAAGGGCCGCTGTGTTTGCGCTGGATGCATATCCCAGGGGTCATGTAGGAAGCACGGTTTTAGGAGGTCCATGCACACACTCCCAAAATTGGAAGCCGGGGGCTCAGATGGCAGGGGGGCCCATCATGGTTTCTTGCACCGGGGCCCTGAAGGTTCTAGTTACGCCTCTGGTTGGACCCAAACATCAAGCTCATCCCTAGTGAACATAATATGCAATTGTGATCAATAAACAAAAAAAACACTAATAAAATAATCGCAGTCCAAAATATGAAATGAAAGTGCAATAACTTCTGTGATAATATTCCACTCCAAATCCGTGCCACACATCGATTGTATAATAGGTGATTTCAGAAAACTAACACTGCCACCTAGAGTTACCACCTCATCCCTTTAAACCCGAACACATATGAATTACACAGATTCTGTGGATAATTTAATGCAGATAAGGCACCAAGTGAGTTTAATTACCACCTTAATCAGCCACAGAACCTGTGTAATTAATATGTGTTCGGTTTTAAAGGGATGAGGTGGCAACCCTACTGCCACCTCTGAGTGCAATGTCTGCTCACCTCAATGGAAGACCCCCCAAGGGTCAAGATGATGCAAAGGAAATCAGCTGTGCCTGGGATCCAGTATATTCTTATTTGTGTATCCAGGGAAATGCTCTTTTAAAATATTGCTCAAAGCAAATAGGAGAAATTCAGAGAGCAAAATTGCTGATATAAATGCATTTTATTAAACATATAAAAAATGCCCACCAGTGGCGGCCTGTGCATTGTGGGTACACACAGGCGCCACCCCCCCCACCTCCGCTGCCCTCCCTATTCATGTGCCCGGCCCCTTTCAGGACCGATTAAGTGCATGTACACAGGCCACAACATCTCTGGCAGACCCCCTGATGTTTGTCTGCGCGTGCGCAATGTATCGCCAATGACCGAAGTGCCAGCTTGCGATATGATGTGCACACACCATGGGGGTCTATGCCAATGTGCTGGCAGAGGGCAGTGGTGTGTTTTCGCATGTAGGTGAGCCACAACATCATCCTGGCCTAAATCGGAGGAAGAGGAAGGAGACCAGAGAGAGAAACATAAAAAAATGTAAAGTTCGGCTTTAAATAATTGCTATTATGTTGCCGCCTTTTCTTGTACTCTTTAAAAGGGATAATCAAGCGATACATATGTTTATATTTCCTGTATTGTAACGTTCACTCTGTTTTTACATCATTGTATCAGTTCTTCTATGGACAGCACATCCTGAAATACAGAGTTGAGGCTTAAAGTGGATGTAAACGCAATTTTTTTTTTTTTTTTTTAATGTCATAATGTAGAGTATAAGATTTCCTATCATTTGAGCCCAGTCTTGCCACAAAGAGTTAATCCATCTCTGAGGAATCCTCTTATTGTTCAGTGAGATAAACCTTGACAAACAGAACAGAGAAAAACTTTGTCAAATCCTCCCCCTTGCTGTGAGTGACAGGTGATTTACATATCTCGTGCACTAGCCTAAGACACAGGCATTATTTTTTAATTCCCACCCCCACTCCTTTCTTCAGCAGCTCTGCAAGGATTGGCTGTTCCACACCTCAGCATGATTTGGCATGCTGAAGTCATGTGGTTACTTTCCTGTCTTTTCACTGGATGTTAGAGATCATAGCAGAAGTTCAGTGTAAGAAATACACAGGAGAAAATGCATATTGACAAGGGGAGTGTAGAGGTGGGCGGGGAGTCTACTGACATCATGACTCCGCCCACCGAGCTCCAGACAACAGACCCACCCACAGAATCTGCAGTTTTTCGGGTCTCATAACAGACAGAGGGGAGACATTTGACAGGTAAAGATACATGCAGGAGGCATGTATATCCTTATAGATAACCCCTATGGCAGTAGTTTAGAAAGGATGACATTGGGTTTACATCCACTTTAATAGAGAGATCATTAACACATGAATTAACACAATTACACACAGGAAGAATATGTAGAGTGGTGGATAGGAAGCTTTCTTGCAGATTGAGCCTAGGTTCACACTGACAGCATGAATGAAATCAATTTTATTACCGCATGTCAGTCCCGACTTCGGGGGCAATTTCAGAGAGATCTGTGCGGGTTTCTGCACAGATGTCTATTAAAATTGCACCCCAAAGTTGCCAAAAATAGTACAGATACTACTTTTGGGAATCGGTGCGGCACCGCATATGCGGTGTCGCACCGATTCGGACGGTGCCATTGCTGGCAATAGCCGCCGATTTGGCATGCAATGTGACAGGTCACATCGCATGCCAAATCACTGCAATGTGAACCAGGGCTAAAGGAGGTTTGTTTGTACAATCACTTCCCAGTTTGTATCTGTTATAGATCCAGGGATGCATTCTCTGCATTCAGATCTAGCATTTGCTTTGCATGACTGTACAGAGATTATACAGTCAGTTTTTTTTATTTTTTATTTTGGGCTCATTTAAATCAGAACGTGGTGTGGCAAAGGTGTGTTCTGTGCATGTTTCCTGCGCTGTGCTCAAAATGCACTGTCTTTGCAATCTGCTGCAGGTGCCAATGTAATATTAATGGTAGAAGCAGATCACAAACGCAGTGCATTTTACACTATGGTACTATGCGATTTGGTGCATCGCTGTTTTGAAAAGTAGCGCGTGCACTACTTTTTCTGCATTCTGGGGCAATTTTCAGCCCTTTCCAATGAATGGGCTGCAAAATCGCACAGGAATGTGAACCCTATAACTGTATGATTCAGATGTGAACAGGCCCTTAATCGGGTACGTTAGGATCCAATGGGAATCCTCATGTTAAGCGAAGTGCTTCTAGAAAAGTACTTTAAATCATTCAGGTGTGAGCCAGGGCTAAACTTTTATGTGTTCTGGAATACGATGTGTGCTTAACAGGATAGAGTAACTGAATTTGACACATTTGGGGGAGATTTACTAAAACTGGAGCATAAAGGATCTGGTACAGCTGTGCACAGTAACCAATCAGCTTCCAGGTTTTATCGTCAAAGCTCAAATGAACAAGCTGAACTTAGAAGCTGGTTGGTCATTATACACATCTGCACCATATTTACTAAGTCAACTCCCCTCCCTCCCGTTTTGTCTTTCTGCTATGTTATGTTTTATTATTCAACGTAATCAAAATGTTCTTTTTTTTTTTTTTTTTTATCTCATTTAGATGTACATTATTATTCGTTACAACTAAGCTGATCATTAAAGTAGAACTTCCCTCTGCCAAAATCCCCAACAATGACCCCTTTCAATAATAAAACATACTTACAATGGAATCTAGTGTTGTCTTGGTTGAAGCAGAGGTTCTCCCTTTGCCTCTTTTCCCCAACATCGCCATCTTTACTACAGATATGGTGCATGCACAGACATACTGCAAACTCATAGACCTGGCAGAGATCCGCAGTGTGTTTGTGTATGCATCAGATACCCACACATGCACAAATAGGGTTGCCACCTCATCCCCTTAAAACCGAACACATATTAATTACACAGGTTCTGTGGCTGATTAAGGTGGTAATTGAACTAATTTGGTGCCTTTTCTGCATGAAATAAGCCTCAGAACCTGTGTAAATCATATGTGTTCGGGTTTAAAGGGATGAGGTGGCAACCCCTATGTGCAAACATGCCAGTACTCTGGCAGACCCCCCTCTGCTGTGTGTATGCACAAATGCAACATCTTGCAAATGGCCTTTTGCTAAATCGCACATTCCAATGTATGTGTGCATACACACACTATAAAAAAGAATCAGCCCCTTTAAAATAATTACATGTTATTTCTTTGCAGCCTGAACTAAAGACAGACACCATTTTTGTTATATCCAGCTTTATTTTCCTCAGTGCAACTTATAACATCCAAGTGAAATCTATAACACCAACATGTCAGAAAAAAACAAATATTGAAAAACAAAATTACTGAGTTGGAAAAAGTATCACCCCCCCTCATGTCAGTATTTTGTTGAACCACCTTTTGCTTTAACCCCTTCACGCCTATGGGTAAAACAAATTTTAATGCTGGAGCACAATTTTGCAACTTTGACATGTGTTAGGAAAACCGTACATATAGTATATAACTACTGCAGATATCGCCCAAATCGCCCCCTCCGCTCCTCCCAGGACCTCCTGCTCTCTAGCTCCCTTGTTACCTCCTCCCATGCTCGCCTTCAGGACTTCTCCAGAGCCTCTCCCATCCTCTGGAATTCCGTGCCCCAGTATGTCCTATCAGCCCCTACCCTGTCCACCTTTAGGAGATCCTTGAAAACTCATTAAGGCTGGGTTCACACTGCTGCGGTGCGGGAACGCAGCGAATTTACTGCGGGTTCCCGCACCGCACCAACTCGCACGGCAGTTCACACTGCCATATGCGAACTGCTGGGGAGTGTCATACAATGTTAATGACACCCCCAGTTCAGCCCGCATATCGCAATGCGAACTGACAATTCGGACACTTTCGGATCGCATAGGTGTGAACACCCATGCGATCCGATTTTGGTCCGAACAAAAAAAAGGGTCCTGTGCGAGTTTGGACCGAATGCGGTGCGATATCAGCCATACTATCTGTATGGCTGATATCGCACAGCACAGACATCGCATGTGATGTGAACAGCAGTGCGATGCGAATCACATGCGATGTCTGCAACGGCAGCAGTGTGAACCCAGCCTTATTCAGGGAAGCCTATCCCACACCCACATAACTGTCCCTGAGCCACCCCCATCAAATCTTTCTTTGCAGCTATTACCTTTTGTACCACCACCCCCTCCCTTTAGAATGTAAGCGCTACGAGCAGGGCCCTCCTGTACCTTTTGTATTGAACTGTACTGTAATTGTGTTGTCCCCCTTATACATTGTAAAGCGCTGAGTAAACTGTTGGCGCTATATAAATCTCGTATAATAATACTTTGTGCATCCAGGTTGATTATATGTTGTTGTTTTTTCAGGACCACCAAAGAACAACCCAAAAATAAATTCTCCTGCTCCTGATGTTCGCAGCAATACCACATATGTGTATGTGATTTGTTGTTTGTATCCGTAGTACAGCCCAGAAACAATAGTGCGCATTTTGCTTCTTTTTTTTTTTTTGTCCCCACCTAAAACACACTGATACTAACTTAGAAAAAAAAATCCTGCCCAAAATATACCGACTATGAGCCAAACACTAAACCTGACACTTTTCTAGATCAAACCTTGACCTAGGTATTTTTTGTTTATTTTTTAATATTTCTTTCTCTTTTTTTTTTCACACACTTTCTCTCTCTCCTCCATTCACAGAGAGAAACACAGGGGTGGGCTTCTCACAGTGATTGATCACTGTGGTAGCCAATTAGAGGCTACCACAGTGATTAAGTGACCCAGAATTGTGAGTTCTGGGTCCTGATTGTCAGTACAGGGCCTTGGGCTCTTGAGGAGACCCGTGTCTTGGTGCTGGGAGCACGCTGTGTAGCCTGCTCCCGGTACAAAGGGAGATACACGCATATGCTGCACCACAGCAAAATGCTCAGCGCAGCGGGGCCACATATTTGTGTTACGTCGGCATCAAGGGGTTAATTCCAGCCTTTAGTCTGTTGGGATGTCTCTACTAACGTTGCAGTATTTGCCCACTCTTTTTTTGCAGAATTGCTCAAGTTCAGTTAAATTTGATGGTGACTATTTGTGGACTGCAGTCTTCAAGTCATTCCACAGATTTTCAATGGAGTTTAAGGCTCATTTCACACCTATGTGTTTTTTATTGTGTTTTGCAGAAACACACTACAGTCCATTTAACATGGTTTCCTATGGGACATCTATGCTTTTTTTTCAGCCACTGCATTTTTGGTAGGGGTCAGGGACTTTTTAAAAAGCAAGACGGTGCATTTTTAATTCAATAGACTTCAATCGAGAAGCTGCAGAAAAGCATGTAGTGTGTTTTATGGGCCAAAAATAAAGCATAAAAAATGTAAAATGCATCAAAACGTGTGTGCAAACTGCATAGGTCTGAACAGAGCCTTATTCTGGGCTCTGACTAGGGCATGCAAGGGACAGTCACCTATTTTTAATTCAACCACGGTGTGGTCATATTTGCTGTGTGTTTGGGTCATTGCCATGTTGGAGGGTATACCTTCTTCCCATTGACAACTTTCTGGCAGAGAGCAGCAGATTATTCTCAAGAATTTGTTATTTATGTGATTTTAAAGTTGGGCAATTATTTTCTATACCCACTGTGCGTGTGTGTGTATGTATGTGTAATTTTATATATATATATAGATATATATATATATGTATATGTGTGTGTATTCAGAAAGGTGCAATGTAAGAAACCATTACAGTGACTATTGACTGTCCTAGGATAACTCTGTTCAAATGTTTTAATAACTAAACTGTCTACATTTGTATTAGTTACCTCTAATATCTGTTGAACTGTACACAGCCACAGAAAATAGGGGCAACTCACCATTGCTTGTTCCCAGATGGGTTTACCTGTTTTGAAAAATGTTGAAAAGATTAAAACATAAAAAAGAACTTTCAAAAATGAATAATGTATCACTTTAAATGAAAAAAAAAAAAGGTAAAGAATTTGAATCACCCTTTGCTATTATGTTGCCGCCTTTTCTTGCTCTCTTTAGAAGGGATCATCGAGTGATACATATGTTTATATTTCCTGTATTGTAACGTTCACTCTGTTTTTAGATCGTTGAATGTCATTGTATCAGTTCTTCTATGGGCAATACATCCTGAAACACTTTAAGGTGTAACCTTTTGTGAGTTGAGACTTCATGGAGAGATCCTTAACACATGAATTAGGACAATTAAACACAGGCGGAATATGTAGAGTGGCGGTTAGGAAGCTTTGTTTCAGATTGAAGGAGGTTTGTTTGTACAATAACTTCCCAGCTTGTATCTGTTGTAAGTCCTGGGATGCATTTTGAATAGGACAGTTTTAGCTGAGAGGACCAATGTCTCAGATGTGAAGAGGTTTTTTCTTAGTTGTATTATAGTGGGGCCACAATATTGCTGTACATCCCAACCTTCTGACATAAGAAATAGGGACACATCGGGGCAGATTAACTGAACCTGATGCAGCTGTCCATAGAAACCAATCGGCTTCTAGGTTTTAACTGATCCGACTTGTGGCATGCAACTTGTGCTCTGAGGGTCTAAAAGGGGAACCCCATGCTAAAAAAAAATGGCGTGCCCCCCCCCCAAAAAAAATCCATACCAGACCCTTATCCAAGCATGCAGTGTGGCAGGTCAGGAAATGGAGGGGAATGAGCGAGCGTCTTCCCTCCCGGACCATACCAGGCCACATGCCCTCAACATGGGGGGGGGGTGCTTTGGGGCACCCCAAAGCACCTTGTCTCCAAGGGCCTCTTCCTCACAACTCTGGGCAGTGGTTGTGGGGGGGGGGTCTGCGGGCAGGGGGCCTATCGGAATCTGGAATCCCCCTTTAACAAGATACATTGTACCCCTACTTATTCACCCAAAAAAGTGTAAAAAATAAATAAAAACAGTACACAGGTTTTTGACAAAGTCCTTTATTAAAAATGAAGAATGTCCCCTGTGTTAGCTCCAACTTGTCTTCTTTCTCTGGTGATGTCTTCTCCCTCTGGTTATTCTCCCCCCTCCGGTTCGATCAGGTCCGCCTGTCAGTTTTTCACACGGACCCGATCGAACCCTCCAGTCTCCCCTATGGAGCGGTGACATGACCGCTGACATCCACTGCTATCCGATCCTCTCTGCATAATCCAAATGGATGGTGGTCCTATTTTCCATCCGCCTGGCGGATCGGATCAAGTTTTTTTTTTTATTGACATGAACACTAATCAAGTGTGTGCAATGTGTGACCACTGCTATGTTATAATGGAGAACCCAGATCACAATGGGTTATTTAGTCAGTGACTTGTCTAGTCAAAATCTGTCTTGCATTCTTTTAAGGCCTCATTCACACAGGCATACACCTGAGCAGGGACATGTTTACCGGTATGGGGATGCACAGGTTGTTCCATGCATCTCTGTGCAGGCAGTCCCATTTATGTCATTGGGTCACAGACACAGCCACTGATCCCATTTTCACAGCTGTGTGGGTGCATGGCCCCGAATGCACACTGTCTGCGTTCAAGGATGTGCACCCTCACAGATGTCAAATTTGTAGCCGCAGCTTTGTCGGTGCAGTTGCTGAGTTCCAATTGACATGAATGGGACTGCCTGCATGTGTGTTACACAGAACACCTGTGCCATCCTTGTGTGGGGAAGCATGGCCCTCACACAGATGTACACTGTAGTATGCCCGTTCAAATGAGGCCTAAATGAACGTAAAGCTTTCTGTGATTGGAGGAGGTGCATCATGATCTCCTCCAATCACAGAATGCCTTAGATTCACTGAAAGGAATGCAAGATGTTTTCTGAATGAATGAGCTGCAGTGCACGTGATTCACTATGATCTGCATACGCCAGGCAGAACTGTAAGTTTCAGCACTGACTTTACTATGCAGGGAAAACGTAGGTAAGATCATTACATAACACAGCGGTGGCCACGCATTTTGCACACATCATTCGTTTTTTTTTAATTGTATAGCCCAAATGACCAAATATTTGTTTTGGACGAAGTTTAGCTTTAAAAAAAAAACAAATGCAATAAATGAAAAAGTTACATAAAACGTTTATTGTCATATGAAACTTTTGAAAATGAAATAATAGCCTTTTATAGAGGTTTATACACCAGAACTAAGACCGGGACAACTGCGTGAAGCTCACCACTTACATTCCAGTTTGATTGTACAATCTCCTTTAGATCTACTAACAAGCGGTGGCACCTGGTGTTTTTTTGGGGGGGGGCAGCAAACAACCACCCTTGCCCCAGGCGGCTGGCGGCACAGCACTAGCCCTACCCCTGCGGTCTGCCAGTTGGTTCGGCACTGACCCTAGCTAGGTGGCGGGCTGCAGGCAGCAGCTCCGGTGTCCTCCAGAGTGACGGGCTGTGAGCACCAGGTCCGGTGTCCTATCCTCCAGCAGCTTCCGCCGTGCATCTCCTCTCTCCGCCTCTTAGGCGCTAGGCGTCCAATAGGATCGCCTGACTTTTGGCCAATATGGAAACGGGTCTCACGACCTGCTTCCGGATTGATGGGGAGGAGATTTAGTGTGAAAATAGCGAATATTCATTCGCTATCGTCACACAGCAGGGTGGGCTCAAAGCGCAGTACTCTGCGCCCTAAGCCCACCATTTTTTTAAGCCTATTAGAGCCTCTGGCTCTAATCACGTGCTTCCAACCCCCCCCCCCCATTAGAATCCATAGTCTGGTGCCCTGTATGTAGATCAGGGGGCTGGATGCATATTGACAGCCTGCCACTGCTAACAACTATGCAGTGAAAGAGCCTGACTGATTTGACGGATAGGATAAGCCCGCATCTTACATAGTTTGGTAAACCCAAAGTTGAATGTACAGACATTTGAGGTTGATTTACTGAAGGCAAATATATTGTGCACTGCAAGTGCGATTGCGATAGATCTGAGGGGAAGCTCTGCTGATTTATATCATCCAATCATGTGCAAGCAAAAAATGCTGTGTTTTTTATTTTCCTTGAATGATCCTCTTAGATCTAGAACATTTGCAGCCTACCAGTGGGCTGAACAAAAAAAAAAAACGACTGAAAACAAATTTCCCCATCCACGTGTTTGAAATAGAAAGGGGGAATCAGAACCGGTTGGGTCATGGGGGGTGACGGCCAGACGCATGGATGGAGGGGGGGGGGCGGTGCCCGTGCACCCCTAATGGATGGTTTGCCACTGGTGCTATTGTAGTGTGACATTTAGGAGACTCCTCTACTGACAGAATACACAGATCAGCACTGCAGCCATTGGTTGCAGCTGCTGATAGCGGCTTTTTTCCAACAGGTCCATTCAACAGAAGTTGGTCAATAGATTGACTTCTGTTAAATGCCGATGGCCGCACATGGATCGGAATTCGGCCAGTCCCTTCTTTATCGGCCAAATTTCTATCTATGGCCACCTTTACATTCTATAACCTAATTGAACTTTTATTTTAAATCAGTTAAAGATCTTCCAGATGGATTAGGAGTCAGTCATAATTTAGCCATGGGTGTCCCGGCTTTGAAAGACTTCTGTCCGGCACGGCTGGCTGTCAGAATACCCTAATGCCGCGTACACACGATCGCACATTGATCGGACATTCCAACAACAAAATCCATGTTTTTTTCCCAACGGATGTTGGCTCAAACTTGTCTTGCATACACACGGTCACACAAATCTTGTCAGAAATTCCGAACGTCAACAACATGGTGATGTACAACACGCCGAGAAAAACGAAGTTCAATAGCCAGTGTGGCTCTTCTGCTTAATTCCGAGCATGCGTGGAACTTTGTGCGTCGGAATTGTGTACACACGAATGGAATTTCCGACAACGGATTTTGTTGATGGAAAATTTGAGATCCAGCTCTCAAATTTTGTGTGATGGAAATTGCGATGGTAAATGTCTGATGGAGCCTACACACGGTCGGAATTTCCGACAACAAGCTCCCATCAAACTTTTTCCGTCAGAAAATCCGACCATGTGTACAGTGCATAACAGTGTAATTGTGCAGGTAGGGCGGCTCATTGAAAGGAATGGGCTACCCTGCAATACAGCACAGATGTGAACCAAACACTTGTTCACATGTGAGGTTGGAGGGGTGGTAAAACCACATAGTTGAGCTGTTTTTTATTACCCCCAGCTCCTCTCAGTTTAGCTGGAGGTGTACACATGCCGCGGCTAGAAGTATACCGTCAGATGAATGAGGCTGTGCTGCAACCACCCTGAAGCTGTGTGCATTGCACATTGTCGTGGCATGTTCAGGCTGCATTTGGGGGGGGGGGGGGTAAAACAGTTGGTGACATGTTGCCTCTTTACCGCTTGTCAAATACCTCTGAAAAGCGTTCTGAATGTGGATTGCTTTTCAGAGGAGCAGCAGTTATTGCTGCTATTATGAACAAGCCCTTACAAAAAAAAACTGTTCTGCTTGTAGAGAAATAGGGGGTCAGGATTAAAAGGAACACACACAAAAAAGGTGTGTATATATATAATCTCAGCAGTACAGTAGGTTGACTGACACTTCCAGTAGTGCACTGTAGGGGGAGGCAGAGAGCACAGCACCCCTACCCCTTGCAGTGTGCACTCTCCGTGTGGCCGGGCTCCATCATTGCTGATGTACAGTCCGGCTATGGATAGGGGACTTCGGTCTCATTGACAACCATTCCCTAACAGCCGCACTGCCCCCTTGGAGTATAGGCGGAGTCTCCATTGCGAACCCTACAGCTCCTCAATGGACGGCCACACTACTACTGCACAGCCTGGACCAACCACAGCCTTTGTTGTGACTTTTCCACAGCAGGCCCCTCCCTCTCCTCCTGGCTTGGCCCCTCCCCCTCCACGTTAAGGCAATGACAAGTCTCGCTCTCTCTCTTTTTCCCGCCTTTCTCAGCTCTCTTAAAAGGACAATGGAGAAGCAGGAAGGTGACGTCACGCAGCCATGCTAATGAGCTCGATTCAAGAGAATAAGAGCGTGGGAAATGCGCCTGCGCACTAGACACTCTTGAGAGGTGACCCGGGAGAGTTTTAGGGATTTTTTTTTCTGCAGCACCCCCTCGTGTAGTACTACGGGACACCGGAGACAAGCTGAGGTAAGAGTCCGGGGGGAGCGGAGGGGGGTGAGTGTAGTACCCGGGGGCTGTCCATGTGTCTGGGGGGGAGTGTTGTGGGGTATGGGGGGGTCGGAGGTGTCCGGACACTTGTCAGTCCCGTGTGTACAGATTGGGGGCAGTGTGTCTCCGGGGGGGGCTGTACAGGGGGGGTCGGGGGCTCTTCTGTGCCATGTGTCAGGCTGCCTGTCCCTCCATTGTTCCGTGTCATCGCTCAGCCTCATGTCTGTGTATAGGGGGGGGGGGGCACCATGTGCAATGCTACCTGTGGGGGCCCCCATTATTGACAGGCTGGACCCCTCTTATTGCCGTCACCCTTGTCCGATCCTTCATTGTAACTTATAAAGTCAGGTTACAGATCATAGTGGAGGGATGGATAGGAGGGGTCATCGGACACCCCAATATCAGGGGGTTGGTAGGACGCCCCCCGATTGCCTGTCAGTAGAAGATGCCACCCTTCTCTGATTGTTCTCTGCCCACCCATTGCCACTTCTACTGGCACTGTCTGCTCTGCTGTTACATCTCAATACCGGAGGATGCAGCGATCTTGGGGGATAGGGCACCCCAATGTCTGCAGGGTGACCCCTGATTGCCACCAGCCCATGCCACCCTTATCCGATCAAAGGTAGCAACTTCGAAAATGTTTGTGCTGGGGGGGGGGTAACAATTGTCGGGCTGCCCTGCCTCATGTAATCGTGCATTGCAACTTTTATTGTACATGTTTGCAGAGGCCTTGGATGGTGATGACCGCACACCCCTGTGATCACAGTCACACATTGATGGAGGGCTCAGGGGTTCTCATGGAACTTTGTATCGGAGAGGATTTCCTGCTGGTTGTTGTAGTGTTTGTGTTAGGATCGGTGTGATGTGCTGTCAGCACGTGCTGCATTGTGTAGGGATCGGTGGGTTGTGTAGGGATCGGAGGGTGGGTGGTGGTGGGTTGTGTAGGGATCGGAGGGTGGGTGGTGGTGGGATGTGTAGGGATCGGTGGGTGGGGGGAGGTGTGGAGGACGATCAGTGGGTGGCCGGTGTGACTGGCTGGGGATTCTGCACGTAGGCATAACAAAGACACGCTGATTGCTCAGGAGGGACTGCTGTCCATGCAGCTTCATCGCATTGCTTGTCAGCGTGTTTATATAGCCGTTACCAGCTCTACCTGACATGACCCCTGTCCTCTCCTCCCTGCCCCCCCCCCCTCCTTTCCTACAGACCCTCCAGTCTATGAGCCAGGACATAAAGAGAACCTGTCATCAGTGAGCTTTACTTGGAAGTACTTTATTTATTGCATAACTCAAAGTGAGCATGCACTAAATACTTGTTTAAGCCCAGCTTCCCATTTTATAGATCAGTACTGTCCTCCTCCCTATATATCTATCTATATTAGAAACAGTACACCACCGAATGCACTGTAGATATAGGCTACACTGAATGCAGAGTGTGTGTGTATATATATATATATATATATATGTGTGTGTTATGCTTTTATTAACCTCCTGGATCTTATCTGACTTTTTGGAGCACCACATCCCCTTTGGAAAGCAGAATTGCTGCCTCTGAGCACCACAAACCGAAGGTGCTGTTTAGTTCATTTTTTTTTTTTTTTATATTCAAAGTAAACCCCACATCATCTATCCACGTCTCCATACTTTTTGAGACATCACTTAGAAAAACACCTCTTAGCAATCCTGCTCATGGCTATTTTTAGTAAGGACAGGTGATTCATGCAGCATTTCCTGGAATCCATCTGCCCTTAGCTCAAGCATGCAGGAGGGTGTGCTTAGCTGAGAAAACCCCTCCTGAGCACTCCAGGGATGTATGACATTTGCCTGGGCAAGGAACTTGGAAGTAACTAAAGAGATTAAAGATAATCAATGTTGATTGGGAGAGTGAAGTTGCACTTTAAGCATTTCCAGAGTGCCTGAATTAATGCACACAAAATGAGAACACTATAAGTAAGATCCAGGATGTTTAAGACACAATTCACAGTACAAGCCTCGTTAGATCTACCAGCATGGCAAAAAATGTTTTGTTTTTTTTTGCACAGTGAGAAGCTGTAGGCCCATTTTAAATTATATGGGCTGCTTTAATTCCTCTTTTTATTGTTGTTGTTATATAGGATTTATATAGTGCCAATAATTTGCGCTGCACTGTACAACGTTGGGGAAGACAGTACAGGTAAAATTCAACACCAGCACAATCGGAGGGTCCTGCTCATTGGAGCTTACAATCTAAGAATGCACACCTATGAGCTCCCAACACATGTGATTTACCCTTATTGGGTTTTCTCTAAAAAGCTATTTAAAAAAAAATATGATGGTTCAGGTCTGAGGACAAACAAGCGAAAGGGGGGTAATTGAGTGCCAGAGAAGTCAGGACAGTTGCACATCCAAATACTCTGGGATTCTGTTGCACTTTCAATAACATTTTAAACCAAGGTTACTTTCACATATCCCTGAAATCGGTAGATCCATTTCTATATGTAACTGTATGCAAATCTTCACTTCTGCTTATTCACTAGTTTTCACCATATGCTTAGATTTAAACTAAGAGAATTCATGATTGGAATGCAAAGTTTGCCTTGCTCCTTTGCTGGGCTAATCTGGTGCTGCACTGCTCCATTTGACCCGAGTCACCTGATAGTCAGTCTGCTTACTTTAGCTGTGAGTAGTTCCTTTCTTGTATGATATTTTGTTAGAGCTGTTGGTTGTCAGAGGAGACTGTTTTGTTATGGTGGGTAGCGGAAATGTTGATGATGCACAGTGTAGTACCCTATGATGGGGTACACTTTATGTTGCCAATATAATTCTTAGGATGGTCCTAGACATCAGAAGAAAGTTGGTCATGCAGACTTGGCTATGGGACATTGCACTCAGCTGAGTAAAGATCAGTAATAGTGTTGAGTACAGAGCAGTAAAACCAAAATAGAAAATGTTACATTTGCAGTCATTTGCTGTGTGTTTTAAGTGAGTATATTACACTACTGGCAATGACGAATTTCACCTGTCTATACTTTTGCACACCTATAGTCAACATTACTCAGGTCTTTACACATGGTTTTTGGCTCCTTGCACAGGGGCATCACAAGTTCTTGAGTAAATATCAGTAAATCATGACACTTGTGTGCAAGGGGCCTTAAAGGGGCTGTAAACCCTTGTGTTTTTTCACCTTAATGCATCCTATGCTTTAAAATGAAGAATCTTCTGTCACTGTCAATCAAATCCAATGACGCAGGCGCTGGGGCCCGGCATTCTGCGTCTATGGACCCAAATACAAGACTCGGGAGCATGCCCACAAGGTAACACCCTGGGAGAGCGCTTCTCCTAGGGTGTTATACGATGCGGTGAGGAGTTTCCAGCGCCGCCAGGGGGCCCCAGAAGTCGAGGATCGGGGCCACTCTGTGCAAAATGAAGTGGACAGTGGCGGTAATTATACCATGTTTATTAAAAAAAACAACAAAAAAAAAAACTTGCTTTTACAATCACTTTAAAGCAGAGTAGACCCCCCCCCCCCCCCCCCCAGCAAAAAATTAATTCAGCAGCTACACCTACTGTAGCTGCTGACTTTTAATATTAAGACACTTACCTGTCCTGGAATCTAGTGATTTTTGGCACCCTCAGCGGATGTTTCCATCAGCTCTTTGATGCTGCTGCCGCCATTGCCTACGGCATCACAGCCAGTTCCCTACTGCGCATTCGCCCTGCGCTTTCTGAATGTCCCAACGGCGGCAGAAGGAGGGGGGAGGCTGAACTTCCGTGTGATCTCGCCATGGCGAGAGATCTCTTAGAAGTGGGTACAGATACCACCCCTCCCCCCCACCCCCCGAAAGGTGCCAAATGTGGCACTGGAGGGGGGAGGAGGCAGATACCCGGCGCTTCCACTTTTGGGTGGAACTCCGCTTTAATGTGAAGGGAAGTAGTTGAAATCTGTGGAAGTGTTTTGTTTTCAACTTTTTAGACAACTGTTACTATTTGTTTAACAAATGATTGAAACTCTTCAGACCTGAATCCTCCTATTTAGCAATTCTCAACCAGGGAAGGATTGAGGTTCCCTCACAGTTTTACACTCCTATTAAGATGGTACTCCCCTAGCCCTAGGTATGCCCAGTGCCCCCCAAATTGTTGGACCTGGGGGATAGACTCTGGGTATAAGTGAAGTGGGCCTCTTTTATCCATGTACTGGAATCGTGCATGGTGATCTGGGTACCTGGGCCATTATAATGCACAGATACTGTGGTACCTTATGGCACCTGCCTTCTGTCTTGCTGGCCATGCCCTTGTCACTCTCCTCCAGCCTGTTTATTAGAATAAGAGGGAGGTGAAGCCACCATTAATCTACATGTAATATCCCGCCCCATTGCATTTAGCTGGTTAGTGGGCATGGAGGAGGGAGGGAGTGGGCTGTTATTTACCACGTCCATGTGTGACTTTATAGTCACATGGGCTACTCAGCTGTGATGGGGAGGAAATGCTCAGCATAGAAACTCACTGAAAACGGAGCATGTGCAGAGTTGCCACCACAGCTGCAAAATCACTAGCTGATTTGGGGACATGGGACAGAAGGTGGAGAGAGAGCGAGCAGCAGGATCAACCAGGCAATATTTGGTTGGCCGTGCATGTTCTGTGTAACTCCATGTCAAAGAAGCTATGTTAGTATGGCATGCTGGGCCGGTCTGTTTTGCTTGAAGGGACGGTCCCCCCCCAACATTAATAATGCAGTGTGTGGTACTGGAACCCCAGAACACAGCACATATTTTTGTGGAAGGGACCATGTGATTGATGCTGAAATCCTTGTTGGCTGAATGACCACTCCTCTCTGTACTTCCCCCTCCCACCCATCAGTTTTTTTTCCTTCCATTGTACTTTTGTTTTGAAAACTGCAGAAAGTGTCAGTCTGCTTTAAAGTAACTGCCTATTTTCTGATTTGTGCCAGCCCAATACATTCTATAGGCTCTCATAGTACAGCATACACAACCCAGTCATTCAAATTTAGTGGCCATCTGGCTGTTTTTAATAACCCCCCTTCACTTACTGTGTGGTCACCAGAACAGGAAGTGAACTGAAATCTCAACGAGGTTGAACAATAAAGACCTCAGAGGTTTAATCTTTCCCCCTTCTAGCCAAAACAAAACGTTAGGCATCAGACAGCTAACAAATTAGATTGGTGACCACCATTTTATGTAGGTGACAGGTACTCTTGCTCACTAGCTCATGCAAACTTGCAGCTTTGAGGCGTCTCTTTGATCCCATGAGGATGTTTTGTACAATGAGCAAGGCTTTGATCTGCTCTTATGATGCTTGCTTGTCTTTTGTGGCTTCATGTTTTCATTGTGTGATGTTTTATAAGTGCCAGGAACAGTGTGCGAATTGTATATGGGAAAGGCTGGAACAGCCCAGCCAATCGGAATAAAGGTTTTGTGATTTACAATCTGAAGTTTAGTCGTCTATAGCCACAGCTTTAGTTAAAATGTGCCTGTGCATTATTGTTTTACTCCTTTAAAAATTTAAAATATTACAAATATTTTAAAATGTAATGCGATCTGCAAGTCAGTCTGGCCTTACAGGTCATGTCTCTGGCCACAGCCTGTGACTGGACATGGAAAAGAGAAGCAGTAGGCACATATCTCCTCGTCGTTTTGCTCTCTTTTACTATCGGCTTGTACTGCAGCACATACTGAGTCACTCCCTGTGCTGCTTCCCCCTCAGTCTGAGCCCTGCTGTACTAAAACTGCAAGAGGCTGATACCAGGTCAAATTCACTATTTTCACTGCTTGTCTTATACGCCTGCAATTCAGGTTTAACCCTATCCCTTTCAATTTTTAGTGGAAGGATTGGAATGTCTGTCAAGGTTTAAAGTTGTAAACCCTTATGTGTATACCCAGTGAAATGACTGGCCTCATGTGATACACAGACAAAACCAATCCTCCTACATAAGTTGTACCAGTCTTTCTACAGCCGTCTTTCCCCCTAAATCTGCTCACAGTGCAGAATTTACACAGAATCTCTCAGCTCTGAAAAGTAAGAGGTGGAGAGCTGAAGTTGCATCAGTGAGGAAAGCTGATTGGAGGGAGGGACCCCCGCACACAGGAACAGAGCTGAGGCTGTCAATCAACTCGAGGTCCCTCCCCTGTCATTTTTTTCTCTTGGTGTCAGAAAAACTCATCAGAAGTCACTCATGCTGATAGCAGAGGAATGAGGCTACGGGCAGAAATGACACTTACTGCCCTGGATTGAGACAAGTACACACTATAGAGGGATATGCTTTGCTCATATTTCAACGTCTGAGGTTTACAACCACTTTTAAATGCTGTCTATTTCCTGTTCTGTTTGGCAGTGGTCCCCTTGAAAGGAAGTGGGGGGGGGGGGGAAATCTCTACAAATTGACCAAACTAACATTTAAAATGTCACCAGTTCTATTCCTTCCCCTTTTATACCCCCCCAAAAATAAATACAAATATTGCCATCTGTGTACCTTCGTAGATTCCGTGTTTCCTCCTGTGCTGTGTAAAACTGATAGGAAGTGAAGGGGGATACAGTAATAAAAATTCAACAAGCTTAAAAAGTTTGGGTTAGTAGCCACAAATTTTGTCCTTTTTTAATAATAATTTTCTGTATTTCCAGACTGATGCATTCTTCTCCTTTTTCCTTTTCAGATCGATTCAGATGAAAAATGATTGGATTTTATAAGCCAAAGACTTACAGGAGCTCCAGAGGCTGCTGTATCTGCAAAGCTAAATCTTCCAGCAGTCGCTTTACAGACAGCAACCGATATGAGGGCGAGTTTCAGAACTGTTTTGGGTAAGGATGTTGGCTTAGTCTTTTGTACCTCCTCTTTATAATCTGCTTAGAGTTCTAATAATGAGAGCCTATATAAAACGCCACCTTGATGGATACCTGATTGTCAGATTTAAACCTCAAATCTAGTCAAGAGGCACAGGGGCTGATTTACTAAAGCAAATAAGACTGCGCTTTGCAAGTGCAGTTGCTCCAGAGCTTAGTTATGGAGGCGAAGCTTCACTGTGCAAAGAATCGCATGCAAGGAAAATGGAGAACCTTAAACTCTGCACATAGGGCGCCCCAAGTATGGTTGAGTTCTGCACCTATTTTGCGGGGGGGAGGAAGCCCTGGATAAATTTATATTGTCCGGCCCTTTATGGGCAGCTGATGTGGCCCACAGTGAAATTGAGCTTTACACCCATGCTCTGGAGTATCTGCACTTGCAGTGTGCACAGTCTATTTGCCTGTCGTATCTCCACCCCATAGTATACATGCACAGGGCTTGTTGTTCCTTCTGGCTTTGGTGTCCGTTTATGAAGCAGTGGAAAATATCCACTCCGGCATTCACCGTGGAGATCGTTCTCCTCTGTGTGCCTGTTTATGAAGCAGTGTAGATCGCTTCTCCTTTTGTGAAGTGAAGCGATCTACAAACTCTTTAAACAGTGGAGAACGCCCCTTGATACTGGCGTCTCGTGAGACATGGCGAGATTACAGTAACAGAAATTCATTGACACACTCTGTGTCTGTTTATTAAGCAGTGATAAATTATCACTGCTCAGTACACGGGCATTCCGGGAGGAGACCGCCCACATAGTTAATAAAATTAGTGCACACACACACTGATATCTATCTATCGCACAGTATCTCACATAAGTGAGTACACTCCTCACATTTTTGTAAATATTTTATTCTATCTTTTCATGTGACAACACTGAAGAAATTGCACTTTGCTCAATGTAAAGTAGTGAGTGTACAGCTTGTATAACAGTGTAAATTTGTCGTCCCCTCAAAATGACTCAACACACAGCCATTAATGTCTAAATCGCTGGCATCAAAAGTGAGTACACCCCTAAGTGAAAATGTCCAAATTGGGCCTAAAGTGTCAATATTTTGTGTGGCCACCATTATTTTCCAGCACTGCCTTAACCCTCTTGGGCATGGAGTTCCCCAGAGCTTCACAGGTTGCCACTTTAGTCCTCTTCCACTCCTCCATGTTCGAGACCTTGCGCTCCTCCACCTTCCGTTTGAGGATGCCCCACAGATGCTCAATAGGGTTTAGGTCTGGAGACACGCTTCGCCAGTCCATCACCTTTACCCTCAGCTTCTTTAGCAAGGAAGTGGTCGTCGTGGAGGTGTTTTGGGTCATTATGTTGGAATACTGCCCTGCGGCCCAGTCTCCGAAGGGAGGGGGGTCATGCTCTGCTTCAGTATGTCACAGTACATGTTGGCATTCATGGTTCCTTCAATGAACTGTAGCTCCTCAGTGCCAGCAGCATTCATGCAGCCCCAGACCATGACAGTCCCACCATTATGCTTGACTATAGTCCTCACCTGGTTGCCACCACACACGCTTGACACCACACCCCCACTTCTTCAACCTCTGCAGCTTTGCTGGCAGCACTCGTACGTCCATTACCCAAAAACAACCTCTGGATATGATGCTGAGCACATGCATTCCGCTTCTTTGGACGACCATGGCGAGGCCTGTTCTGAGTGGAACCTGTCCTGTTAAACCGCTGTATGGTCTTGGCCGCCATGCTGCAGCTCAGTTTTAGGGTCTTGGCAATCTTCTTGCCTAGGCCATCTTTATGTAGAGCAATGATTCTTTTTTTTTCAGATCCTCAGTTGATTGCCATGAGGTGCCATGTTGAACTTCCAGTGACCAGTATGAGAGAGAGAGATGACACCAAATTTAACACACCTGCTCCCCATTCACACCTGAAACCTTGTAACACTAACGAGTCACATGACACTGGGGGGGGGGGGGATTGCTAATTAGGCCCAATTTGGACATTTTCACTTGGTGTACTCGTTGCCAGCGGTTTAGACATTAGTGGCCGTGTGTTGAGTTATTTTGAGGGGACAGCAAATTTACACTGTTGTACAAGCTGTACATTCACTACTTTACATTGTAGAAAAGTGTAATTTCTTCAGTGTTACATGAAAAGATATATTTACAAAAATCCCCCCCGGATTCTCTCTTCACTCCTTGATTCTCCACCTCTGAGAGGGTGAATTCTGAGACAGATCGCCAATGAAGTGCTGTGATCACAGCTTCATAAACAGACCTTTCTGTGTCAGTCAGTTACAGCTTCACTGGGCGCAGAGATGATCGGCGGAGAATATGGCGATCATCTGTATTATGACCAGTTAATGAACTGAGATCAGCGGTGATCCTCGGGATCACCGCTGTTCAGTTTCATAAACGGACACCGTAGTTTGACTTACCGTAGTTTGACTTCGCAAAGCTAAACCATTGTGAAGGTTCTCATTCATTGTTACACTGGTGTTTTGGAACTCCTAACGTTTGTGCTCTGCAGTGCAGGTTAGGGGTTCCCAACTCCTCCCATCAGTGGGATAATCTCTCTGGTTCCAAGAATCAATTATTGCATAAGATTTAAAAAAAAATGTTTTATTAAATGCACATTTTCTGTTCTGTTTGTAGATTGCATGAAAGACGCACAGGGGATATCTGCAACGCCTGCGTGCTTTTGGTGAAGAGATGGAAAAAGCTTCCGTCTGACTCAAAAAAGAACTGGAATCATGTAAGTTGTAGGTTTTCCTGATGGTGCTTGGTGCATGCCACTGCCAGCAGGTCTTGTCCACTAAACGAGGAAACTGTTCTTAAATTGGCAACACAAACTGACTGTATAATTTGTCCTATTTAGAATTGTACAAACAAGACTAATATCAAGACAAATTACTGTTTAATATTATAATTATTAGTCTTATTACTCCAATTCTACTTATTATTCCAATTTTTACTACTATTATTACTCTTATTATAATTCTTAATCCAATTATCATTCTTATGATTATTCCTATTTATTCTTACTATTGTTACTTTATTATTATTATTATTTATTATTACTCCTATTTATTTTGTTCTATTCTAATACTCCAATTTTACTTATTATTCTAACATTACTATTTATTTATTATTCCTATTCTAACTATTGCGCCTGTTTTATTATTTTTATTCTATTACTCAAATTTTCTTCTATTTATTATGTTAATTATTAATACTATTACTATTATTCTATTTATTATTATTATTATTATTATTATTATTATTTCTCATTATTACTATTCTGTCATTCTAATTTATTACTCCAATTATTATTCTTATTACTATTACTCCAATTTATATTAGAATAACACCTATTACTACTCCTATTATTACTTCTATTATTCTGTCACTTCTATTACTATTATTCTTATTTCTCAATATTACCATTCTGTTACTCTAATTATTATTCTAATAACTATTACTCCTATTTATTATTACTTCTATTATGCTAACTACTACTACTATACTACTACTATTCTTATTATTGCTTGTTGTTACTATTCTGTTAGAATAATAATTATTATTCTAACTTTTACTACTATTATTTCTCATTATTACTATTCTGTTACTCTAATTATTACTACAATTTTTATAATTTACTTATTATGCAAGCAACAGGTGCACTCAGTGAGACTTACAACAGGAGAAAATTTCCAACGTAGTTTATTGTCAACTTTTTGGCGGAGCCCAGTCCACCCTTTTCAATAATAGTAATATCTTACAGTAAATTGACAGTAATGGGTGCAGTGGCAGTTGGGATTGAAGGTGGGTCTGTTTTATTTCTTTACGGCTCACCCTCCCAACTCTGTTTTGTGAACAGGTAGTAGATGCTCGCGGGGGACCGAACTTGAAAGCGCTGCGAATCAGACCCAAAGGAATTAGACGTTTGGCTGTTAAGAGGAACCAAATAGATAAAAACCTTTCAAGCCCTTGTAAGTTGTGTGTGTGCGTGTGTGTGCGTGTGCGTGCGTGTGTGTGCGTGCGTGTGTGTGTGTGTGTGTGTGTGTCTTTCTCCCCCTTGTCTTAACCCTTGAGGCTAAAGTTCATTCCACTTATATTTTGGTTTCTCTCCCCCCCCCCCCCTTCAACCTGTTTTATGAAGTTTTTGTATAAAACCTTTGTTTTCATTGCCTACCTTTTATTTTAGGCCATGTGATCTCATCACTGGGTCCCTGTGCTTTTTTCTGTAGCTTCTAATGCACAGTGAGAGAATCAGTGTGCAGTGAAATCAGTGAAGCAATTTCAGTACAGGAGAGGAACCTGTACATCTGTGCAAGACTGAAGGGGAGAGCTGGAGTTCAGCTTTAAGCTTCCTGTTGGGGAGATTTCCCTTCATTATTGGTCTTGGGAAATCCTTTATTGGCACAGTTGCCACCTCCCCTCTCCTTCCTTCCTCCGTCTTCTTCTTCTTTTTTTTTTTTTTTTTTTTTGGGCATTACCAGTTTTTACAGAATGTGACCTGATCATTAATTGGAAGGGGGGGTTTTGGACTTTGACTCAAATTCCATAAACAGATTGATCTTCCATTTAATAAATGTCAATTTTCCTGCAGATTCTGGTGCGCACAGTCCGGCTTCTAGTGCTTCACCGACACATTCCTCATCCTGCAGTAACCACTCTGACACAGACACGGACATAGAAATAAGAAGAACCGCACCAAGCCGGAGCTCCTCCTTCTCCTTTTTGGATCCAACCTACTGGAAAAGGTACCATGTTCTCTCAAAAGGAAAACTTTTTTTTTTTTTTATACATGTAGGTTATTAAGACAGCGCTCACACTGATTGGTTAAACAAGTACATCTCTTAATAAAGAACTCTTCATTCATCTGGATCTGTATTACACAAGTTTCTCTTCCTCCTGTGACAATGTATTCAATAATTAACACAAAAGTATCACAACACTGCCCACTGATGTTCATTATCTTACCTATAACTCCTCAGCATCTGTGAAGTTAAACCATTCACTTATTAAAATCAAATGTAGGTCATGTGCTGTCTTGATATACCTTGCTGCATCTTGTAGTCCTCCACAGCTGTGTATTAAACACTTTTTGTTGCATGAGTATACACTCATTGGCCAATGGTTTGTGTGCACTTGATCATTGCACCCTTTGTATGCTCAAAATTTATGTGGACACCTCTCTAAATAATTGAGTTTAGGAGTTTCCAGTGAGGTGTGTGTCTGTCTGAAAATCATAAGAACAAGACCACGACTGCTCGGAAAGGGATGAATATGTTATTGTACAATACAACACATTACATCACTTCTAAAGTTTGTGTTGTTTTACGAGAATTTTCATAAATTCACTAACCTCTTCATTTTCGATACGAGACTAGCATGCAAAAAAGGGCAATCATTCGTCTGATAGTCTCATTGTGTGTATGAGGCTTAACTGTGCAGATTCTTCATCACCTTGTCCTGTGCTATTTTTTTTTATTTATTTATTCCCCCCCCCCCCCCCCCCTAATAATTCTGTTTTAATTATTTCATTTCAGGCAAAAAGTTTGCTGTGGAATAATTTACGAGGGACGCTATGGTGAAATCCTCATCGATGCTCAGCGGTACAAGCCTTGTTGCAGCAATAAAAAGACAGAGGAGACCACACCCAGATGAGGAGAGGCACTTGACAAAGAACTTATTCCTTTTTTTTTTTTTTTTTTTTTTTTTCCATGACAGTTATGTGCTATGTAGATATGAAGATATTTAACAATCTAGATGATGTTGTATATGAATTAGCTGGGCTCATGCCACTTTGTTGAAATTTTGCAAGAACTTGCAAAACCAGAGGCGGATTTTTAATTTTTTTTTTTTTTTTTTTTTTTTTTGTCTCAGTTCTCACATTTCCCCCGCCCTCTCTATTTTTTTATTTTGCACGTCTGTTCAGAAATAAGAAATGCAGCTATTGTACATACATGGTAAACTTAATGCATATTTTCTTTTATATACAGTGTTTGTGGTGGGTTTTTTCACTCTTTCCCCTGAAAACTGGTACAGATTTGGCTGGGGTAACCCCACCCTTTCACCCCCTCCCACAATGTCAAGGGAGAGGAGGGGGTGTGACGTCACAAAGGTTGTAAAGGTTGTTGAGTGGATACCAGCAGTTCTGGTGCAGATAGCTTGACTGTAGGAAAGCTTGTATTTTGATTCAGTTTGGTGTTGCGCAAAACTGACATGTTTTCGGTGCAGTTGACTAGACTAAGGGAGATTGCACTTCCATGGATTTGCCGCTCTTCCTTTGGATTATACCACAGATTTAACAGACTTTATGGATCTGGATGCAGTTACGGGTTAGTGCTGGACCATGCAGGAAAGCTTATGGACGTGACTTGCCCATGGGCACCTACATGTTTTCGTTCATTAACCTCTCAGGTTGGCTTCTCAGTGCCTTGCCTCCCTGGATTTGCCACTATGCAGTCGTGAACTTACCAGCTGCCCATGCTGTCTTTTGCCACTTTCATATTTTTATTTTTTATATGTAGGACTTCATGTACATTTTGCCTCAGTGTTAAAAGCTAAAATGATCTGCAATTGGAAGTTCTTTTCACCTTTTTTATGACATCAAAAAAGCCATCCAGTTATTAATCTATCTGCAGGCCTTGTTGGACACAATGATTGGATCAATCGGAGATTGGATTGGCTTTTGTGGTGGAAAAGCTTATGGAGCTAAAGAACCAGATTCTTCATGTGTAGGAAAGAAAACTATGGATCCATCAGATTCTGCAAAGATCAACTCCTTCCTCACCAATCATGGTTGGGAAATTTTACTCGTGTTAAGCTAAAAGGCAATTTATTCTGTCTGAATTGATTCTTTTCTTTTTTGTTGGTGGGTATTAAATGTTTTTCAGGGAAAACCTTCTTCTTTTTTTTTTTTTTTTTTTTCCCCCCCCCCCCCTTCTCAAAGCTTTTGTGAGCAAAGGCTGTATACTTTGACTTTTATTTACAATTGTAAGATAATGTTCCATATTTATGTGTTCAGAAAATCTGCGGCCTTCCACTGACCTGGAACAAGTATGCAAAATAGTAGTTCTGATGTGCCTGATCTGCATTCTTTTTTCAGGGGGTAAGTGGAAGCATAGGATCCAGAGACTGCCAGGCAACTGGCATTAATATTAGATCAACAATGGCGGCCTACATATTTCTGTAGCTACAGGTCACTTTTTTTTTTTTTTAAGGCAAGGGCTATGGGTGATTAAATCTATTTGCTGCTGAGAGAGTGAATGATTTGTTGCATGTCATTTTACTAGCAGAATACTGCAGTGAGTGCATTTATAGAAAGTAGATTGAAAGAGACCCTAGGTGTCATTCAACCCAGAAGAGGTATTGTACTTTCAGTAGCAGACCGCTCTAGGCTAATGCCTATCTGCATTGGCAATGTCTACTAGTTCACAACTAAAATCACTTAAAGTGTTATTAAATCCGGGACCCTGCATTCACTATATCTGGTCTCCCATCATACACAGAACATGGAAATGCAATTATTTTAGTAAATCTAAACTGCTAAAGACCTTTTTCTCATCAGCAGTATATAGCAGTGTTATGACTTCTACCAGTGTCTGGCCAAGCACTGGTTAAAGCTTGAAGTTTTTATCCTATGAGGCTGCATGACCCCTGTTCCTCTCTGGACAGTGCTGATTGGCCCTGTGCTGATCACATGCACCCTTCCAAAAAACAAAAACCTCTCTAGCAATACACACCAAACTAATCCTGTGCAAAGTGCCTCCAAGGCTCTACTATCAAGAGATGGCTTGGGGACAGTAAAACGAGGATCAGAGGAGACAGGATTAAACAGCCCTTTTACACAATGTGGAGGATCAACCCCTTAGGTTCTGCAGGGAATATAACAAGCATGCTTTACTGCATACACAGACTGAGTTTACTGTTGTGGGTTTAGTAACACTAACTACGTTTTTAGTAGCAATCCATCAATAACTGATAGTTAATTGGCTATAGAGAAGCAATTTGGCTAGCCGTATACAGAAATGGCTATATTGAATTATGGAGCCCCTTAGTGCAAAAGTGTTTTTATAATTTAAATCTTTTTAAATGTTTTTGACCTTGGTTGAAAACCAAAAATTTAAATATGTTCTTTAAAACAGCCAATCCTCAGGCAGACCGTTTAGGTCACTCAACACTAGTAGACTGTAATGGTAAGTTAGTATGAAAGCTGCCATTGCTGAGCTCTACTGAAGCAAATAGTTTTCTGGCTCTCATTTCAATTCTGTACTTTCTTAAACACTCACTCTGTGTCTCAGAAGTTTTGAAGTCAGACAGCCAGGCAATTGCCATTTTAAAAGGAGACCAATAACAGCAGCCATTGTATTTCTTTGAGTACAGGATTGACTTGCCTTGGCAGGGTCTCATGCAATCAGTTGTGTAAATATGGTTCATGTTAATATATGTATAATCACACTACAAAACATTTAATGCGCAGAACATGGTTTCATTTTTATAAAAGAGCAATAAATTACAATGTTATACCTCAAAAAGTAATCTATAATGCTGTTCAGATTTGTGTATATTTTTTTTTTTTTTATTTTGCTATGGGTTACGTATATTTTAAAGGAAATGTTAAAATGGACTTTTTACTTTTTTGGATTGCATTACCTAGAAAGCTTGAGCCTGAGCCCAAACAATTGTAGATGACCTTTCTAACCAGGCTTCTATGGACATTCAATCCATATTTGTTGAGCATTTCAGTAATCAGCCCAAACATGTGAATGCTTTTAAGGTCTGCAAAAAAGACATTAAACACACTCCTATACTGCCGAGTGTGCCATAGAAGTGAAGATAATCTGTTGCCTTAGACCTCATGAACACTGCTGCCTGAAAACACAGCATTTCTAGGCATAAAGGCTTTTGTTTTTTTGTTTTTCCTGATGTAAATGCAGGTCATTGGTTTCAATGTCCCTGTACACACAGGCGTGTAAAAATGTGCTGCATAAAGATCGGTCAAAGAAAAAAAAAAAAAAACTACAGAAATTTGCTTGGACTGTCCCTATTTTGTGTGTGTGTGTGTGTGTGTGTACACACTACACCCCTCCATACAAAACAAACTGCATTCTAGGAGCTAGAATTTTTTTTTTTTTTTGCACAAAATTCATGCCTGAAATCTTTGACCAGGAATACTATGGTTCAAGCATCAATACCGTGTGCAAGTAACCTTGAAGATCCTGCAGACCTGGCATTTCTTAGTGTCTTATTTTCTAGTCCTTTGCCATGTTCTGTGATTCCTTTTTGTTGACTCCATACATCACTACAAGATGCATCAGTGATGTATGGACTGCTGGATTGAAGTGCAGAGTACAGCAGGGGACCAGGAGATTGACACTACCAGAAGTGTCAGATTCTGCAAGGTCTTCAGTTGCCAGTTTCTGCTCACTACTGTGGAGAATTGCAGTTCTATCAGTGGGAGAGTTGAATATTCAATCTCCTCCTCGCATGGAGCCCTTCATTGCAGTTTCATTATCATATGTGTGAAATAAGTTGCATAGAAAAGGGAAACCTTGAGTGAGAGCTGAAGGCCGGCATCTGGTACTAAATCTCATTCTGCAAATGCTATTTTTATTACCTGCCTTGTTTATCTTCTTTTTGATAAATAAGTCCCAGCAATTTCCACTATTAATACCACAAAAAAGACACATTCTAACCCTACAGCAAGCAATCACAAATATTAGAGTGCCAATGTTCTGAACCATAATTCTATTTAATAAAATGTATAATTTGGGTTGAACAAGCATATAGAATCTTAAAATCTCCCCTTGATAATGGGACATATTGGATTGATAAATCAGTAGGTAGGTGTTCATGAATGCAAGACCTCATGAAAGCAAATGTTTGAAGAGACTGTGTGGAAAGTATAGTATACCCACAGCAACCACTGTATAGTTCTCAAACTAGTGTTTCAGTAATGACATCTGGAAGCTGAATGGTTGCCAAGCTTTTTTGTTGGCACTTTTTCTGTATATCTTCACTTTATATGGATAAGCAACAAGTATTGTTCAGATGGCCGATTGGCTTCCCCCTTCCATGAAATGTGTTTTTTGTATTTTTTTTTTAATTGGCAGCTGTTGGCAATGCAGGTCTTGCCAGTCCTGCTGTCTCTTGACATTAAATGTGGGTGGGTGGCTGACCAACTGGCTTTCTACAACACTTCTTTTATTTAATATTTTTATTTTATTCTAGTATTAAATGATGTTATCTTCAGATAATCTGTACAGTTATGGCAGCTATTGTGAATATGATAAACTGGAAAGCCTATATTGTATATCCATGTGATGTGTATTTATAATTATCCTTCTGTAGCATTTGTGTATTTTGTTTCCATATATTGGACTATGCTTTTTATTTTTTTTTATTATTTTTTTTTTCCAATCATGGTAATAAAGTTATTTTGCTTTCTACAGCTGTTTCCTTTTTATATGGTGCCTCTGTCTCCCAGTTTTTGATCCTGTGTTGTCGCATTGGCATGGGATGGAGTCTACAAGTAATCATTTCAACACACATTACACAGGCCACTGTTGTTGAATCCTGAGAAATACCATACGGCTATAGCTGGATTACATGTAGACAAAGTGTCTCAAAGCGTTCAGTAGTGCTGAGATGAAGTAAAGGACAAAAAAGGTGTTTGGGGTTTTTTTTTTTTTTTTTTTTTTTTTAAAGATTTTATGATACACTGCTTTGGGAAACACAATTTGCTGACAGACTCCATGGCAGCCTACGTATGGGTTAATCCTGCCTCTCATACCTCATAGGACCCCACTCCCATAAATCTTTGCTTCTAGTCAGAGACCGTGTTCCTTTTTTGTCCTCCTCCTAGGACCAAGGTGTATTTCTTACCTTTATGGAGTTTATTGATCCAGTCCTGGTGGTTTTGCACATGATTGATGGTGATGGCGGTATCTTGCTGAAGTCCAGCTTCCCCAACTATTAGCAGGGAGGACACGGGGGGTTCATTACAATGCCTTGAAGATCTTACTAGCCAGCCATTGGCTGGAAAGCGGCAACATGGCCAAACGTCCCAGCTATTAGCGGGAGGCCTCCTCTTACAATACCCCGGTCGTGCAGTGAGCGCTCACATAGCTCCCAGTCCCAGGACGGATCTTGTTTGTGCCGTGGTGGTAACGTATGCCCTTCTGTTTCTTTATACATGGCAGCCTGTTTTTGTGTGTAGTTTTGTCCCCGTAGCTCCGGTTTGTTTATTTGGCCATGGCGGCTGGGACGCATCTGCCTTCCAGTTCGCCGCTTCCCACTCTGAGTGCGCAGCTGCGAAGTCTCGATTTGAGATCGAGGCTTGGTTCGTGCCTGCGCGGTCCAGGCGAGATGGTGGCGAGCGCCTTGGAGCGGCGTCGGTCACAGCGTGTGGACGCGATGACGTCATCAGACGGCAGATTCAAATAGCTGTCAGAAACGGCTATTATTTGGGTTGCTCTCACCGCTCAGGCAGCAGGCTTCCTTGTGTTTGTTCCTATGACATCTAAGGTAGGGTTTTTTTGTGCTATTTGGTAAACTGCTTTTTTCAAAAAAAAAAGTAAAAGTCCTGTTATTTATTAGTTTTTATTGGATTGTTTTCAGTCTCTTGATTCTGTTGCCATGGATGTGTCACCACCCCCTAGTGGCCAACCCTTGCACCGCAGGTAGGATGAAAGTATTTTTATTTTTCATTCTGCCTGTATTGTTTGGGGTATTATTTAGGAGCAAGGTATTCTTTTCTTTCCTTCAGCCCTTCTAGGTCTGAACATCAGTTATCGGCACACAAAGAGACCAGTCTAGGTCACAACATCACCAGTCCACGTCAAGATCTAGACGTACTAGGTCGTCCTCCAGACACCGCAAAGAGGGGTCTAGATCCAGATCCAGACACCATTCTCCCTGCCATTCCAGCCGCTCTGAGAAAAAAAGCTTGCTGGGGATGTAAAACTCAAGTCCCAGAGGGTAAATCCCTCTGTGAGTTATGTTATTCTAGAGCAATGAAGGAAAGAGGAGTTGGAGACCAGCAAGTAGAAGCTCTAGTCAGGAAAGTGGTCCAAGAATCTCTTAACAAAACAGATTTTGACCGGGCAGTAATTCCTCCTTCTGTTTATAGCTCCAGTTGTTGAAGAAACTGAACCCGAAGTTCCGGGTCCATCTCAACATAGTGTGATTCCTCGGACAGCGAGGCAGAGATGAATGAGCCTGGTGCAGGTTTTGACTTCTCCCTGGTTCCACAGTTGGTCAGAGCGGTTAAAGACTCATTGAGATGGGAAGAACCAGTAGAGGCACCCTCTAAGCAGAGGAAATACTTTAAACATCTTAAGAAAGATCGCCCAAATTTCCCCTTCCTGGGTGAACTTGGCGAAATCATCTCGGATGAATGGGGTAAAGTTGAAAGGAAAAATTCTTTAATTTCCAAGATAGCAAAGATGTATCCATTCAAGAGTGATGAAGTAAAATATCTAGAATCGGCACCCCTTATTGATGCGGCTCTCATGAGGCTGGTGAGACATGTTACACTCCCTCTAGAGGATACTGTCTCTTTCAAGGATGGTTTGGAGAGGAAGATTGATACGGACTTAAAGCGTATTTATATCATAGCGGGTATGGCTTGTAAACCAGCCCTGGCCCTTGCAGCTTTGTCTAAAGCGATGGAGTTTTGGACGGACGATGTGGGTGCAGCTTTAGGAAGTGTGTCTGAAGACTTATTCAAGAGCTCTCCAGTACATGAGCTGAAGCTGGCATCGGTCTTCCTGGGGGAAGCATCCATTGACATTATTCGTCTTGTGGCACGTGTCATGCTCTTTTCAGTTACAGCCAAACGCGCCCTGTGGTTACTCCCGTGGGTTGCAGACCCTGCCTTTTAAACAAGCATGGTGTAGGATTCCATTTGAGGGTTCCTCACTCTTTGGAAACAAACTTGACTCTGCCATTACCCGTGCTACTGGGGGTAAATCAGGGTTCTTGCCCCAGGACCGTCGTATCCTAAACCAAAGAAGAACTCAACCTAGGCAGGAGCCAGAGCGTGCTAGAGATCCTCACCACTACAGACCTGGCCGTGAGTTTAGAAAAAACTGGAGGAGAGGTCAACCTTCCGGCCAAAAATCCTCAGACAGCCCCATCAGGGGGACGGGAGGCTTCCAAGTCCTTTTGATATGGCGCCTGTCCAGACGGAGCAAGTAGGGGCTCGTTTACTCCGTTATCAAAACATCTGGGCAGCCTCGATTCAAGACTACTGGACCGTCAAAACGGTCTCCTCAGGTCACACTTGGGTATTCAACAATCCACCCATACACCAGTTTGTGCCTACGGTCCTTCCACACTCAGAAGAAAAGAAACAAATTCTTCTATCATATACAGATTCACTGATAGCCCAGGGGGCCGCCATTCAGGTTCCATCAGAAGAAAGATTTCTAGGGGTTTTTTCCCGCCTTTTCATGGTCCTCAAAAAGAATGGCTCCTGGAGGCCAGTAATCAACTTGACACATCTGAACTCCTTCATCAAGAAGGAAAAATTCAAGATGGAAACTCTGCTGACAATTCGACAAACAATACAACCAGGAGATTGGCTTGTCTCCATAGACCTGAAAGATGCCTACTTTCATGTACCGATTGCAAAGGAATTCCAGAGGTATCTCCGATATGCAGTAGACCAGAGGCATCTCCAATTTACATGTCTCCCATTCGGGCTCACAACATCGCCTCGAGTGTTTTCGAAGCTCTTATTGGCTGTGGTGGCATTAATCCGGGTCAGAGGTATTCGGTTACACTATTATTTGGACGACCTACTCCTGCTGTCACAAGACAGGGAACAGATGTTGTCACATCGAGATCAAGTCATCTCTACCCTGACAGAGTTCGGTTGGCTGTTGAACAGAGAGAAAAGTCATCTAGTTCCGACACAGGCTCTAATATTCCTCGGAGCCCAATTCAACACGGTGGAGAGCACCATCTCTCTGCCTCTGGAGAAAGTTCCGGTGATTCGGGAAAGAATTCGTGTAGCATTGTCATCTCTTCTCAGAGCCTCACAGTGTCTAAAGATAATCGGCACCATGGTAGTCACAGCCCCATGGTGAGGTGGGTGCAATGGAAGATGCGGCCCTTTCAGAAGGGGTTTCTCCAACAGTGGGATCCAGGGTCTCGAGACCATCTTGTATGGATAACCACCTCCATGCGGGAGAGCCTCCCCTGGTGGCTGCAACGGAAGAATCTTCTCAATTGCCATTCCATAGCACCTGTCTCCTGATCACGGTGACAACGGATGCAAGCAACAGAGGTTGGGGCGCTCTCTGTCTGACGGAGGTAGCCCAAGGCAGATGGGACTTCCCATCCCAAGGGATAGTCTCAAATGTCCTGGAGCTTCGAGTTGCCTTCCGTGCCCTCCAAGCTTTTCTCCATCTGATATATCAGGGGCCTCAGTCCTCCTGAGGCTAGACAATACGACCGCAGTATCATATATCAAGAGACAGGGGGGCACCCACAGTCTCTCCTTACTGAAGGAAGTAAGCCCGATTATGTCCTGGGCCCAGACGAACTTGACAAATCTATCGGCTGTTTATCTCCCCGGAATTCAGAATGTCCAGGCGGACTTCCTTTCAAGAGTCACCCTGGACAACAACGAGTGGTCCCTCCACACCGAAGTTTTCAACTGGGTCCTGTCTCTAGGGATGATGCCGGAAGTAGATCTGTTCGCATCCCCTTGCAACTTCAAGCTGGAGAAATATTACACGAGGTGTCGTTGTCCCCAGGCCTTCGGAGTGGATGCCTTGACGGACCAGTGGAGATTCCACAGGGCTTATGCCTTTCCCCTGGTTCCTGTCATTCTTTGATTTCTATCGAGGCTCAGGTGGGAGGATGTCGAAGTAGTGGCAATTGTCCCGTTTTGGCCCAACAGGCCATAGTTTCCTCTCCTGATTCAGCTCAGTTACCGGGAGCCGGTCCCTCTCCCTTTCAGACCAGATCTCCTGCTGCAGGGAACGTCTCTTAACCCATGCCCATCCCATCTCCATCTGATGGCTTGGTGGTTGAGAGGGGAAGGCTGGAAGCACTAGGATGTCCGAGTACAGCTATTGCTACATTATTGAATGCCAGAAGAGCGGGCACCAACAGAGTGTATCAAAGGATTTGGGCGAAGTTTGCGGACTACGTTGTTTCCACCAATGGTTCCTGTAATGACCCAAAGATTCAGGATATTCTAGGTTTTCTACAAACTGGCCTGGATCTGTCTTTATCGGTTAGTTCCTTGCGAGTCCAGGTTTCTGCAATCTCGGCCTTCACAGGCGTATCATGGGCCAGACACCCTCTTACTAGGCAGTTCTTCAGGGGAGCAATAAGGCTTAGGTCTCAGAGAAAACCAAGATTTTTTAATCTTCCTCTTGTCTTGGATTCCTTCTCAGGAAAGGAAATACGACATATGGATCAATCATTGATTTAAAGAGCTTTCTCTCAAAGTGGTCTTTCTAGTGGCCATAACATCGGCCAAGAGGGTTTCCGAAATTGGTTCCTTAGGATGCAAAGAACCATTCCTTACCTTCTTCCTAAAACGAGTGGTCTTGATTCCCATGTTAGGTTCAAATCCAAAAGTAACAACTGTCTTCCATGAGAATCAGGAGATTGTCCTTCCTACATTCAGGTCTACTGCGGACTCTAATGTTCACCCTCTAGATGTTGGGGAGGTTCTAAAACAATACTTAGAAGCCACAGCTTCCTTTCGCCAGTCTGATCATCTGTTTGTTCTCTTTCATGGTAAAAACAAGGGATCGCGTGCTTCCTCTAGAACCATCGCATGGATCGGTCAGGCCATTCAGTGGGCTTTATAAGTCTAAGGTTTTGGCTCCTCCGGAGGCAGTGACCGCTCATTCTACCAGGAGCGTTTCTACATCGTGGGCAGCATCCCGGCATGTATCTCCGGAAGTAATCTGCAAAGCGGCCTCATGGTCATCAATTAACACTTTTATGACGCACTATTGTGTAGAACCGGCTTCTTTGTCTTCGGTTAACTTTGGTTTGCACGTATTCTCTGTTTATGGTGCCAATTAAACCTTTTTTTCTTTATCCAGCAATTACCCACCCGGGTGTGTATGGCTAGTTATTTCCCATGCGTAGGCTGCCATGGAGTCTGTCAGGAAAACTGAAAATTTATATCAAATACTTACCGTAATTTTCTTTTCCTGATGGACTCCATGGCAGCAGGAGTTCCTTCCCATTTGCTGGAGTAGGCTAAGTTATGGAACACGGTCTCTGACCAGAAGCAAAGATTTATGGGAGTGGGGTCCTATGAGGTATGAGAGGCGGGATTAACCCATACGTAGGCTGCCATGGAGTCCATCAGGAAAGGAAAATTATGGTAAGTATTTGATATAAATTTACCGTTGTCGTTCAGTGTTTACATCTGCCAAGTCTACTGTATGAAATTCCCTTTTTATGTGTTACATTCATTTTCCATAGTTAATGACCGATGTGTGACATTTGTTGCATGGAATGCTATCCTCATTCTGTCTTAGCGTTGTCCTTGGCCCATGTGCAGTACCCAATTCTTACCACATGATGGTGCTCTTGCCATAAGCTTTGATAAAATCTTGTTTTACACTTCACAGTTTTCTGGGTGTCCTAATGAGGATTTGACTTCTTTCCCCTTTTTTTTTGTTTTTTGTTTTTTTCCATATATGAGTAAGGATTTAAGGTTAAGTATAACCAAAGGCAAAACTTTATTTTTAATTTTGAACAGAGTGGAGATGGATTAGAACACCTTACTAACTGTACAAATAATAGGCTGCGCTGCTAATAAATGAACGTGATCATAATGAATACAACTGCCTTAGTGTTGATTGAACGTGAACAAAATAGTTTGTGACAATTAAACGTGAGCAAAATAATAAAAAATATTCAATAACTGAAAGACATAAATCACGTGCATGATGGGGAATAAGGGTTCAGTGATCAAAACAATTGAGTCCATATAATCCAAAAAAAGTTAAAGTCCCTGTGGGTGCACAAACTTAATGGATAGAGGGAGAAAGACACCCTTTTTTCAAGTGCTGTATAACGTGCAAAAGAAAAAAACTGTCTCTCTAGGGAGATTGGTGTTGTATGAAGTTCCTCCACCTCAATTAAGTTGGCCCCTTACCAGATCCAAAGATCTCCTGTCAAAGAGATCAAACACGCAAGTGGCTGTGTCCCCCAGCCACTGGGTCTCTGTCAGGATGTGTGTCACAAGCCACTTCTCCGGGAAAACAGCCTAATGAAGATGTTTCCGCTCCCAATCTTCACAGAAAGATGAGCTCAGACCTTAGTCCTCCCCCAACATGCACACTGAAATCAACATGCACACTGAAATTAGAACACCTGTTAGTTTTTATAGCTGTCTGTGCCTCTCGATTTGTCCGGTTTCAATGATAATGGTAAAGTTAAAAAAAAATTCTAAATTTTGGGTTGTCCTCAGAAAAGTAATAGAGGTCTTCCAATGGGGACCTGGGGGGGGGGGGGGGGTCCCCAATTTGCAGGGATTTCCTCTCACTTCCCGTTTGGCAATGAGACAGGAAGCTAAGGGAAATCTCTGCAGTGGGACACGGTGAAAAATAATCCAAAAGTGTTTTTAGCCCTCCCTTGCTCTGTCCAAAAATGATGTGGGGGGGAAATAGATTGCTTATAGTTTTACTTTTAAGTATTAAATATGCAGAAACAAGTGTACCAGACTGAACATGACAAATGTTCCATATGAGTTGTTGAAGAATCACTGATAGTTGATTTGACAAGTGATGGATGCATGCATGCCAAAATTTTGAGATGGGAAGGAAAAACCTCTTTTAGCACAGAATATTTATGCAGCCAACACACACGTTGAATCCCCCTGGATCACATTAATCCAACAGCATATAATATTCATAGTAAAAACATAAGAGGTCGGCGCTATTTGGAGAAAAAAAAAAGGCAGCTTTCAGTAGGTAAATATACAGTACAGTAGTTTTATAGCAGAGAGCACTGTCGGCTGTGTTTTTGATTACATGATACATGAGTCCCTTGAAGTGGAGGACCTGCTGAATAATCTCGGAGATCAACCCTCTCCCTATCTGTGAGGGATACATTGGGTGGAGATCCTGAAAGGGAGAAAGTAAAGACATTTGGGGAGTGAAAATAAAGAGTTCAATTGGGTCTCCCTGACTCATCCTTGAGGTGAGCAGATTAAATAGCTGGTGGTTTTGCACAAGCAATAAGAATTATTGAGATGCACAGTGATATGATAACACTAGAGCACTACTATCAAGACTGATATTGATTTATGGGACATTTATTATGAATGTTATTGATATGAAAAAATAGTGCAGCGCCTCCAAAACAGAATTACACAACCTTAAAACATTATGTGAAAAAAACATCTGCAGTACCAAAAAAAAAAAAAATCGTGTCGCGTTTTGGATGCCAGTAAAATCAACAGGCAACGCACCGGGAATGCACGGGCGTCCCGCAACTTGCCACTATTGCGAATCGCAGCAAATCCGCCCACAATTTGGAACGCGGAGATGTGAACGGACCCTTAAGCTGCCAGAGGAAAGCATCAATACGCACGTTTGTATCAACAGGATCCCTCGCACGTTGTCAACCAGCTTCATTTTCACAATGGGGGACAACCAGTAGTACCACTTCTCACGACTGGGGACAGTCAGACGGTTTACTTGATACGATTGGGGGGGACACTCACCACACGAGTCTCAACCACATATAGTGTAGTATATTTATTTAATAATATAGAAATCACATTAAAAGACTTCATCCACATACCAGTAAACCGGTTGTCATGACAACCGGTGAAATGGTGCGCTTACAAAGAGAGCCGCCAGTTCCAAGCATGGAAGAGGTGGTGGTTGAACTGGGCACGTCTTCTATATTTTTTAATAAATATACTCCACAATATAAAAATTCAGAGTTTTCTGAGTACATGATCGAATGATCCTGTGCTCCTCATCACTTGAATCATAGCAATAAAAACCTGACCAACGTTATAACCCCTCACCATTCCAATAGACGGGAAAAAAAAATTGTACAGTATGTGTATTGAAAATAGCAATTTTTAAAATAAAAATATTTTTGCCTTTTTTATTTTCTTTGCTGTGCTGCTGATCTCCTGCAGTAATGGCTACATAGCATTTCTCAGGGCGGGTTTCCTGGTGAATATAACAGTACACCATGCCTGCATAATGTGTGTTGAGGTGGCCACTTGTATTGTTGGGTTTCCAATACTCTGGAAGGATTCTGACAATATTGTTGGGATCCACCCGGCTGGCTGAGAGCTGGCTCTGCCTATCCACTTGTGGCAGAGAGGCAGAGCCAGCTGTGCCCATCTCTTCCACAGCTTGGTGCTCCAGTGAGTGTAGGAGAAGCAGAACAGAGAATGGTGACTGACAGTCACTGTTCTCCACCCCAAGCAGACAGCAGTTATGCGATCGCTCAGTTCTCAGTTGCGCTCATGTGGGACAGCTGCAGCACAGAGGTGAGTCTGGATGTTTATTTATTTATTTTTTTAATAAAACCCATACTTCTCCTTTTCCCTCTCCATACCATCAAGTTTCTTCATTTTCATTTTTGTGGTCACCTTGGGGAATATATTTTTCATAAAGGGGTCGTTTTAGGGGTGTTACTACAGTCCTGGTATTTTTAAATATTAGGATTTATCTCAAGAAAATAATGGGAAATTGTTATTTTTCAAAACGTTTTGGTCTTTTTTTTCCTTCACATAAAATAAAAATCTCAGTGGTTATTAAATACAACAAAAAGAAAGTTTTATCTGTTTAACCACTTCACCTCTGGAAGGTTTACCCCCCCCCCCCCCCCCGACCAGGCCATTTTTTGCAATACGGCACTGTGTTACTTTAACTGATAATTGCACAGTCGTGCAATGCTGTGCCCAAATAAAATTGATGCCCTTTTTTTCCCGCAAATAGTGCTTTCTTTTGATGGTATTTGGTCACCTCTGCATTTTTAATTTCTCATTCGTTCATTGATGGACACAGCGGTTCCTTTTTCAGAGCCATGGGGTTATATTGCCCCCTACAGGAGTAGGACACTAGGCATAAAAAAGACTTGGCTACGCCCATGGGCAGTCCTAGGTGATATACACCCACCTCTCTGCTATAGGCCTTCAGGTTTTTTTTTTCTTTCTGCCTAGTCAGGAGTAAGGACCTAGTTCCCTGCTGGGATCTCTAGTCCTGGCAAAAATATTTTTTGTTTGTTGCTTTTCTTTCCTGGATTTTTTCCGGTGAGATCTGCAATCAACTGCCGGGCTGGACATTTGATCCAGTGGTCTCCCCAGTCTGGTCAGCGAGCGCGTGCAGACCGCAGTTACGTGCTAGGTCGGCCACGACATAGCCCCACTGGACGGGGGCTGGCCCTGCGAGTTAAACGTCTCGCAAGGTCGCATATGATCGGGTCTCGGCTCCAGTCGCAGCGTCCCTCATGGCCGACAGCCTCCCACTTCGGTGGTGAGGAGGTTCTGTCTGGAGAGGCGGTGCCCACCTGGTCCTCGTATGGTGAGTAAATGTCCCCCCTCTCCCCATGGTGGGTTTGCGTTGGACGCGGGCCCCTCCCTGGGTCGGTCAGTCCTGCATGCTTCCCTCCACCCTTGCACCCTCTCTTCCTGGGGTGGATGGTCCCTGGAGGTCCCCTGGTAGGCCCCCCTTTCCACCCTCCCTTCTCTATATGGGGTAGTGCGGCGCCATGATGGATCCTGGGGGACGGGGTTGAGTACTGGTGGGCAGCCGTGGACAGGGCCCACCCTGTGGGGTCTGCGGCGGCGCTTCTAGATTTTTTGGACAGTGAAGATGATTCCTCTGCCCCGATTGCTGCGCACAAGAAGCCGCTGGTGGACGCACTGACTGCATCTGTGCGGGAAACTTTAAAAATGGAGGATGCGGCTGCGGTGGAGGTGCCAGTCCCTTTTGGCACTCACAAGCCGGCCCGCGCGGCAAAAGTGTTCCCTTTTTTTGACAAGTTTGTCTATAAGGAATGGGAGCGTCCAAAACGTCCCTTTGCGGTCCCAAAGTGCTTTGCTGTGCGTTATCCTTTTGAGGAGAGTCTTCAGAAGAAGTGGACGACTCCACCTGTGGTGGATCCTCCGGTCTCTCGATTGAACAATGATTCTGGTTGAAGACTCTCCGGCTTTTAAAGATCCAGCTGACAGGAAGGCAGAGTCTCTGAGCCGCACTATGTTCACTATTGCGGGTTCGGTGCTTCGGCGGTCCTGGCCATTGCCCTGGTGTCTCAAATGCTGACAGAGTGGGCAAAGCTGTTGCACTGTAAATTGGAGGATGATCAGTTTCCTCCTGCCTTCAATGAATTGGTGGACCAGCTGGTCCAGGGGCTGCAGTTTGTCTGCAATGTCTCTTTGGACGCAGCTCCCTTGCTTTTTAGTCTGTTTCAGCGGTATTTGACGGGTATTGTGGCTGAAGTGTTGGACTGCGGACCAGGCCTCTAAAAAATCCTTAGCTGATCTGCATTTTCAAGGTGATCGCTTTTTTGGGGCCACTCTGGATGATATCATTAAGAGTGTCACAAGGGGAAGAGTACTTTTCTTCCACAGTCAAAAAGGGGAAGGAGCCACGTCGCAAGCGTGGTCCTTCCTTCTCGGCACACAGAAAGTTTTTTCGTCCTTCAGGGTTCACTGATAAAGGCTCAAAGTCTTTCAAGCCCCCCTTGGGAGGTTTCAAGCGACCCTGGTCGGGCAAACCGAGAGCGGGGTTCTCCAGAGCGCCAGATAAGGCTCCTTCGGCATGAAGGGGCGCACTCACCCGCAGTCTGGGTGGGGGGACGTCTTCGATTGTTTCCGGTCCCGTGGACCTCTCTGATAAACGACATGTGGGTCCACAAAGTGATTCTGACTGGTTACAAGATTGAGTTCCAGTCTTGTCCTCCAAGCAGATTTTTTCCGTCCAATCTGCATCTGTCTCTGGACCGCTTGTTAGCCCTCCGGGGCGCGGTGCAAGGCCTGTTGCTTCAAGGGGTGATTGTCCCGTTTCCTGTGTCGGAACATTACCAGGGTTTTTAGTCAAATCTGTTTATGATCCCCAAAAAAGAGGGTACGGTATGTCTGATTCTGGACCTCAAGGCCCTGAACCACTTTGTGCGGGTGCGGAAGTTCAGAATGGAGTCCATCCATTCCGTGGTGGCTTCTCTTCACCAGGGGGGACTTTCTTGCCTCCATCGACATCAAGGATGCCTACTTGCACATTCCGATATGTGCACAACACCAGCGGTTCCTCCGGGAGAGGAGCATGATCAGTTTGCGGCTTTACCCTTTGGTCTCGCCTCCGCTCCTTGGGTCTTCATCAAGGTGTTGGTCCAGGTTCTGGCGTTGTTGCGCCAGAGGGGAATTGAGTCCCCAGCGACCCTAAGGGGTGACGTGGAGATCACTATTCAGACTCTGGCATATTTTGGGTGGCTGACAAATTACCAAAAATCTGCGCTGATTCCAGTTCAGAAATTGGTTTATCTGGATTCTGCTCTGGCCAGAGTCTTCCTTCCACAGGAAAAACTCCAGAAGTAACCCACTTACTGCTGTCCAGCAGGTGGTTCTCCCTGCGGACTTGCATGCGGGTGCTAGGCCTGATGGGGTCTACGTTTGAGGCTGTCTCGTTTGCTCAGTTCCATACGAGACCCCTGCAAAAGTAGATCTTGTTAAAATGGGACAAATGTCCAGGGTCTCCGGACAGTCAGATTAGGCTGAGCCAAGGAACCAAAGGGTCTGTCAGAGAACTCACACAGCAAGCACCCGTCTCCATGCAGCAGCTGCCAATCCTCGTTCTGCTAATGCCAAGGTGCATGCACGGAACCATAGCCAGAGACAAATGAGATCCAGGGTGGGCATGCACAATGGCACCTCTATGCGAACGCGCATGCACGCTAACGCGCGCCCGCAAGTGCCAAAGCGCTAATGTGCTAACGCGCATGTGCCAATGTGCTAAGTTGCTAATGCGCATGCACGTACGCACGTACGCTGGCGCGAATCCTGGCACACAGCACCCTATATAAACAGAGAGTCTGCCTAGCATCAGTGCTGGATTGTCTTCAGCTTGTTCCTGTGTTCCTGTTGTTACTCTGCCTGATTGACCTTGTTCCTGAAAACCCGGCTATCTTCTGACCATTCTCTTGGATCTCCACTGCCTGCTGAACCTGCCTCTACCTGCAATACTGACCTTGGCTTGAACTTATGATTACGGCTCTGCCTCCTGATTCTGTACCCTGCTGCCCATCTGTTGCCAACCCCTGCCTGTTCCTGACTACGGTTTTGCCTTCTGACTTGGTACCCCGCTGCCAGCCTGTTGCAGACTCCTGCCTGTTCCTGATTCTGCAGTTGATCCTGATCTGGCTCCCGCTGAACAAGTTTGGTGATCAGTTTCCACATCTCCTCAGCAGAGGTTCCTATATCTCCAAGTTCCAGCCTCCTGCCTGCAGGCACCTGCACCCTTTCGTTGCCCTTGCACTCCCTGTACCCACCACCAGGGGTGCTTGGACCAGAACTGTGCAAGAGGCCATCCTCATCATTTCGGGCTCCGCTGTAAGGTACGTGACAGTACAATCCAGCCACATGGAGCCCGAAAGGGGGGCCTCACCCATGGAAGCACTGTGCCAACAGATCGCAGCCCTTACCCAGGCAGTCCAGGGCCTACAAGATGGCTATCGTCAACTTGAACAAAGAGTAGAGTCGCTATCTCCAGGCACCTCAGCACATCTGACAGCCACGTCACCTCCACCCTCTGCTCCTGCAACATCAGCATCGGTCCCCACAGTAGTGGTGCCACCTCCAGAACCTCGGGTCCCTACTCCTGAGAGATTCTCGGGAGATCGCAGCAAGTTCCGTGCCTACAAGAATGCGTGACAGTTATACTTCCTGCTACAACCACGCACCTTCTCTTTGGAAAGCACTAAAGTGGGGTTCATCGTCTCACTACTCCAGGGTGAACCCCAAACATGGGCTCACCGCTTGATGGAACAAGCCAGCCCTCTTTTGAATTCCATGGACTCTTTCCTGGATGAAATGGCTAAGTTGTATGATGACCCCCAGCGTACCACAACAGCGGAAGCCAGCCTTCACGCCCTCCAGCAGGGGCGCAGGCCGGTAGAGGACTATGTAACTGACTTTAAGCGCTGGAGTTCTGATACACAATGGAATGATGCCAATTTCATTCCATATGGATGCTGCCCAAAGTACCTAGCAGTCCATCTGTTCCTGCTTCCTCACTACTTACCGCCACTACTGAAGCCCCAGAGCCAATGCAGATAGGCCTGCTTCCCTCACCGCTGTCACCAGAGGAGAAGCAGCGTCGTCGTCAGAATAACCTCTGTCTGTATTGTGGGGGAGCTGGCCACTATGCAAGCATGTGCCCCAACAAGACCCGTAAGTGTCACTCCCCTCCTTACGATTCTTGTGTATTGACTTTGACCAGATCTGCTCACATTGCTGTTCCTGTCTCACTACAGCTTCCAGAAGGGGCACTCCGGGTCCAGGCTATAATTGACTCAGGCGCCTGCAGCTGCTTCATCGACCATGCCTTCGTCCAGCAGCACAACATTCCTCTGCAACCCAAACAACAGCGACTCTCCATACAGCTAGCTGATGGGTCAGGCATCAAATCAGGACCTATTACCCATGAAACTCAACCTTTGTCCGCGGACATTTTGCCAGATCACCAAGAACTGTTATGCCTTGATGTCATCTCCTCCCCATTATTCCCGATCATTCTGGGAATGCCCTGGCTGCAAGCCCATAACCCCCAAATTAATTGGGTTACCGGCCAGGTGATTTTCCAGTCCTCGTACTGCCTCCAGAACTGTCTCAGGTCCTCCCACCATGTAGTTCCAGTCATCGGCTGCTTGAAATCCGTATCTGAAACCCGGAAACTCGTCCCATCTGTATACCATGACTTCCTGGACGTGTTCGACAAACAGAAGGCAGATACCCTTCCCCCTCACCGGGTTTATGATTGCCCAATTGAACTGTTGCCTGGGGCAGAAATCCCTTTTGGAAGGATCTTCCCTCTTTCAGAGCCTGAGCTCCTGGTCCTCAAAGAATACATCAACGAGAATCTTAGGAAAGGGTTCATCCGACACTCCTCTTCTCCATCTGGCGCAGGAATATTTTTCGTTGAGAAAAAAGATCATTCCCTTCGCCCATGCGTAGATTACAGGGAATTGAATAGAATAACAGTCAAAAATCACTATCCTCTTCCTCTGATCCCAGAGCTTTTTCAGAGACTCCGTTCTGCAAAAATATTTACAAAACTAGACTTACGAGGTGCCTACAACTTAATCAGAATCCGTGAGGGGGGTGAATGGAAGACGGCTTTTCGGACACGTTTTGGTCACTTCGAATATCTTGTTATGCCATTCGGACTTTGTAACGCACCAGCCACTTTTCAGCATTTTGTTAATAACATCTTTAGGGACTTCCTAGACTTATTCATGATTGTTTATCTGGATGACATTCTGATATTTTCAATTTCTCTAGAATTACACCGTAGCCACGTGAAGCAAGTTCTCCACAGACTGAGACAGAACGGATTGTATGCTAAATCCGAGAAATGTGAATTTGAACGTCAGACCATTCATTTTCTCGGCCTGGTAATATCAACTGGGGGTGTGGCAATGGACCCTCAGAAAGTCACGGCTATAATGTCCTGGCCACCTCCAACCGACAAGAATAGGGTAAAACGTTTTATCGGGTTTTCCAATTTCTACATTGGACTGAGGCAGCTCAAGCTGCTTTCGACAAGCTAAAAGGACTATTTACCTCCGCTCCAGTATTAAAGCATCCTGATCCTGCTTTGCCGTACATCCTGGAAGTGGATGCTTCTGAGAGTGCTGTAGGGGCCATCCTGTCCCAGCGTCAAGGACCTAAGTCTTTATTGCATCCCGTGGCTTTCTTCTCCAAAAAACTAGGGTTATCGGAGAGAAATTATGATGTGGGGGACCAAGAACTATTGGCAATAAAATCAGCCTTGGAGGAGTGGCGGTACCTCTTGGAGGGAGCAGCACACCCAATATTGATCTTCACCGATCATAAAAATTTAGAATATCTCAGAACTGCCAAATGCCTCAGACCCAGACAAGCGAGATGGGCTCTTTTTTTTTTCACGCTTTAACTTCCATATCACTTACCGGCCAGGGTCCAAAAATGTCAAACCCGATGCGTTATCCCGCATGTTCACGGAGACCGAAGTTTCATCAGCTCCAGATACTATCCTGCAAGCTGGAAATTTTCTGTTAACCCAATCCGATTTTGTATCGCAGATCTGTCAGGCATCCCTGAGAACTTCCTTACCTCTAGGCAGGAACCTGCAAGAAAGAGATGGGCTTTACTGGCAGGGGAATAAAATATTTTTACCACAGGACCTGCGCACTACCATCCTACAGGCCTGCCATGACTATCCTTTGGCGGGTCATTTCGGGGGACACAAGACTATGGACTTAGTTCAAAGACATTTCTGGTGGCCCAATCTAGCAAAGGATTGCAGGGATTACGTTAGTTCTTGTTTAACCTGCCTCAAGAATAAAAACAGTAAAAACAAGGCTTGGGGGTTACTAAGACCGCTGCCCATTCCTGAAAGACCATGGGATAAGATCGCAATGGATTTCATTGTTGAGCTTCCTCCTTCTGAAGGATTTTCGTCCATCTTTGTGGTTGTTGATCATCTTTCTAAGATAGCACATTTTATCCCCATGAAGGGGACTCCATCAGCAACAGAGACGGCCAGGGTGTTCATTAAAGAAATTGTTAGGCTTCACGGAATTCCTGGTGACATTGTTTCTGATCGTGGGGTACAGTTCACGTCAAAGTTTTGGAAAGCATTGTGTGAAGCCCTGGGTATTAAACTCAGTTTCTCCTCAGCCTACAACCCCCAGACCAATGGGCAGACTGAACGTACCAACCAAACGGAGCAATATCTACGTTGTTTTTGCTCCTTCACCCAGGCAGATTGGGCCTCACTACTGCCCCTGGCAGAATTTGCATTCAATAATTCCACCCACTCTACCACAGAACAGTCACCCTTCTTTTCCAATTATGGGTTCCACCCCTCTTTTTTGCCAACACTAGTGCCGGACTCTCCTTTGCCAGCTGTCCAGGATAGACTAAACTTCCTTGTTACCAACAATCAGGTGTTGAGAGAAACCATCTCCAAGGCACAGGAAAATAGTAAAAGATTCTTTGATAAAAGAAGAAGGGGGGAACTGGACCTGAAAACTGGTGACCGTGTGTGGCTTTCAACAGCAAACCTGAAACTGGCATGCCCTTCCAGGAAACTGGGACCCAGATACTTGGGACCCTTCCCAGTTAAGAGGAAGATTAATCCGGTAGCATTTGAACTCGAACTTTCTGACTCATTTAGGATCCACCCTGTGTTTAATGCTTCGCTACTGAAGCCTGACGTAACGAATCCCTTTCCGGATCGTGAAGTGGGACCCCCAGAAGCTATAATGGTGGATGGAGAAGAAGAGTTTGAGATTGAAGCCATCTTGGATTGTAGGAAATGACAGGGGCAGAACCAATACCTGATCAAGTGGAAAGGTTTTGGCCCGGAGGAAAATTCCTGAGAACCTGAGACCAATCTCCATGCTCAGAGACTGATACAGGCCTTTCATCGTTCCCACCCAGAGAAGATGGCTTGAATGGGCATCCAGGGGCTGCCCCTAAGGAGGGGGCAATGTCAGAGAACTCACACAGCAAGCACCCATCTCCATGCAGCAGCTGCCAATCCTCGTTCTGCTAATGCCAAGGTGCATGCACGGAACCATAGCCAGAGACAAATGAGATCCAGGGTGGGCATGCACAATGGCACCTCTATGCGCGCCCGCGAGTGCCAAAGTGCTAAGTTGCTAATGCGCATGCGCATACGCACGTACGCTGGCGCGAATCCTGGCACACAGCACCCTATATAAACAGAGAGTCTGCCTAGCATCAGTGCTGGATTTTCTTCAGCTTGTTCCTGTGTTCCTGTTGTTACTCTGTCTGATTTACCTTGTTCCTGAAAACCCAGCTATCTTCTGACCATTCTCTTGGATCTCCCCTGCCTGCTGAACCTGCCTCTACCTGCAATACTGACCTTGGCTTGAACTTATGATTACGGCTCTGCCTCCTGATTCTGTACCCTGCTGCCCGTCTGTTGCCAACCCCTGCCTGTTCCTGACTATGGTTTTGCCTTCTGACTTGGTACCCCACTGCCAGCCTGTTGCCGACTCCTGCCTGTTCCTGATTCTGCAGTTGATCCTGATCTGGCTCCCGCTGAACAAGTTTGGTGATCAGTTTCCACATCTCCTCAGCAGAGGTTCCTATATCTCCAAGTTCCAGCCTCCTGCCTGCAGGCACCTGCACCCTTTTGTTGCCCTCGCACTCCCTGTACCCACCACCAGGGGTGCTTGGACCGGAACTGTGCAAGAGGCCACCCTCATCATTTTGGGCTCCGCTGTAAGGTACGTGACAGGGTCCCTGATCTGGTGGCTTCATTCCCCGGCTCTTTGGCAGGGGAAATCCTTTCTCCCTCTGTACTGGACAGTTGTCACCACCAATGCCAGTCTGTCCGGGTGGGGAGGAGTCCTGGGCCTGAGCTCGGCTCAGGGTTGCTGGAAGCTGTAGAAATCCAGGCTGCTTATCAACATCTTGGAACTCCGGGCGATCAGACTCTGTCTGGATCATTGGACGGATCGACTACAGGGGCTCCCAATATGGATCCAGTCGGACAATGCCACAGCGGTGGCCTATGTCAACCACCAGGGAGGAACAAGGAGTGTGTTAGCGGGCCTGGAAGTAGCAGGCATTCTCCGGTGGGCAGAGCGTTTCGTCCCGGCCATCTCCGCTGTCCACATTCTGGGAGTGGACAACTGGCAGGCGGATTACCTCAGTCGACAAGTATTGGATCAAGGGGAGTGGTCCCTTCATCAGGAGGTATTTCAACAGATATGTCTGCGTTGTGGCTCTCCAGAGTTAGATCTGATGGCATCACGGGTCAATAGGAAGGTGCAGAGGTTTGTGGCCAGGTCTCGGGACCCTCTGGCAGACGCCTCAGACGCTCTGGTGGCTCCGTGGGGCCAGTATCGTCTGATCTACGCCTTTCCTCCTCTCAAGCTTCTGCCTCGGCTGTTACGCAGGATTGAGGCCGAAGAGATTATGGTCATTCTAGTGGCCCCGGACTGGCCTCGTCGGTCCTGGTACACCGACCTGATGCGTCTGGTCACAGACGCCCCCTGGCGGCTGCCTCTTAGGGAGGATCTGCTATCCCAAGGGCCGATCTTCCACCCTGCTTTACCGTCACTGGCTTTAATGGCCTGGCTGTTGAAAGCCAGGTGAAGGATAGAGGCTTACTTGTGTCAGTGATTTCGACACTACTCAAAGCTAGGAAGTCTACTTCCAGGAAGGTATATCTTCGGACGAGGAAACACGAGGAAGCGTACATTTCATGGTGTGAGACGGTGGGGTTTCACCCACGTTCCTTTTCGGTGGCTCAGATTTTGACTTTTCTTCAGAGTACCATCAAGGGCCAGGTGTCGGCTTTGGTGGTTTTCTTTCAACGCCCCCTGGCTTCGCATTCTCTGGTGCGTGCCTTCATTCAGGGGGTGCGGCGTGTGGTTCCACTGGTGCGATCTCCCTTGCCACCGTGGGATGTGAATCTGGTGCTTTCAATTCTACAGAAGCCTCCGTTTGAAAATATTCGAGAAATTCCCTTGCTCACTCTGTCACAGAAGGTGGCCTTCTTGGTGACTATCACCTCTGCTCACTGGGTGTCGGAATTGGCGGCGCTATCCTGTCGCTTGCCCTACCTGGTGATTCATAAGGACAAGGTGGTTCTTTGTCCTTGTCCTTCGTTCCTTCCAAAAGTTGTTTCTGATTTCCATTTAAATGAAGACATTGTGTTGCCTTCCCTATGTCCCAGGCCGCAACATCCAAGGGAATTTGTCTTACACACCTTGGATGTGGTTCGGGCGATCAGGGTGTATTTGGCGGCCACTGAGTCCTTTTGGAGGTCAGACTCCCCGTCTGTTTTTCTTTCAATAGAAATGAAGCAGCACGTCTGTTTTAACCCCTGAAGAAGGAAACATACATATCTTAAAAATCCCTCTTTTTGCTCTCCGAAACATGTTGGGTTCCTTGGTACATATGCCCCACTAGTCGAACTTCATGTTTTGATCTGTGGTGCACTCCAAGCTCAGCAGCTGTTTCATTTTTCCAGGTTCTTTTGTTCATTGTTTTTAGGTGATTTTTGTATAAGATAGTCCTGTATTGTATATTACTACTTTTGCATTAATAAAAATATATACTTTTTTATCTATGGGTATACCCTTACTTCTCTCTGTATCCGCAATATCCTTGGGGCTTTTTTCTTTTTTCGACTTCCTGTTCGTGATCGCGGACGGGCCAAAGAAGGGGCTTTCTGCTTCCTCGGCGACCATTTCTAGATGGATCAAACAGTCGGTGACTCAGGCCTATTCTGTCAGGGGTCAGGTTCCTTCCTTCCCGGTGAAGGCACACTCTACTCGGGCGCTGAGTGCCTCCTGGGCCCTAGTCATCAGCTGTCAGTGACACAAAAGTGTGCAAGGTGGCCACCTGGTCGTCGGTGTACACTTTCACAAAATTTTACAAAGTGGATGTGCTGGCATCTGCAGATGCCTCTTTTGGCTGCAAGGTTCTGCAGGCTGCGGTCTAGAGGGTTTTTCCCTCATGAAGGGGTTTTCTTGCTGTTCAGGTTGGGCTCCAGTTGTTCTCGTTGAGCTCCAGATTGTCTGGTTGGCCTGGGTTTTTTTTGCTGACTGTCCCACCCCTCATGTTTGGCACTGCTTTGGTACATCCCTATGGTCTGACTCCTGAATAAGGAAGCGCTTTGCCTGTCAATGAACGAATGAGAAAATAGGATTTTTGACTTACCATAAAATCGGTTTCTCTAAGTTCATTGACAGACTATAGCAAAGTGGGGGGTTTATATCACCTAGGACTGCCCATGGGCGTAGCCAAGTCTTTTTTTTTTCTGCCTAGTGTCCTACTCCTGTAGGGGGCGATATAACCCTATGGTTCTGAAAAAGGGAGCGCTGATTTTATGGTAAGTCAAAAATCCTATTTTTTTTTTGTGCTAGAAATAAAGAACGACTGACAATTTTGAAAAAAAAAAAAAAAAAACAATATTTTTTTACTTTCTGCTCTAAAACGCATCCAATAAAAAATGTAAAAAAATCTAATATCTTCATCAGTTTAGGCCAATATGTATTCTGCTACACGTTTTTGGTAAAAAAAAAACCCAATAAGCGCACATTGATTGGTTTGCGCTAAAGTATACAAACTGGGGTTTTAAAAAAAAAAAATAATAGTAATGGCGGCAATCAGCCACTTATAGCAGGACTACAATATTGCAGCAGGTAAATCGGAAGCCTAACTGACACATTTGACACTTTTTTGGGATCAGTGACATTATTACAGTGATCAGTGCTAACTATATGCACTGTCACTGTACTAATGACACTGGCAGGGAAGGGGTTAACATCAGGGGCGATCAAAGGGTTAACTGTGTGCTTAGCTAATGTTTCAGTGTAGTGGGGGAGGTGCTTTTACTAGTGGAAGGCATGGATCAGTGTTTCTGCTTTACAGAAACACAGAATCCATGCCTTCTGTACTGACAGAACAGCAATCTGCCTTGTTTACATAGGCAGATTGCCATTCTGTTAGTGTACCGAATGATCATCAGGTCCACAGGACCCGCTGTGTAGAGCGGGAGCGACCCAGCGCCGGCTAGCGCGCAAATCCTGGAACTGCAGAATCACGTATATATTGTGATTCTGTGCAGCACGCCCGTCCTGTAGCAGTAAATGTGCTATGGGGCGGTTAAAACTTAAGTTAAGTGGTTAAAATAAGTTATAAAACTCATTTGGGCACAGTGTTGCATGACCAAGTAATTGTCAGTCAAACTATCACAGCACTGAAAAAATGCCTGGGCAAGAGAGGAGTGTAACATTCCTCAGGTGGTAAATTTGTGAACAATGTTTTATGTATTGGTCAATAATGTTTTTTGTCATCTTTGCAGGATTAATGAGTAGCTGTTCAAATCACTGAATAAAACTATTTGCTTTTTTTTCTCTTGCAGTGGGAACGTGATGCAGTCAGGGACCTGCTTATGTCATTGGTTGCCCTCTCCCAGCTGTAGTAATAATGTCCCTGCTGCTGCAGCTTTTATGCCTGGAATGCTGTCTTCTCTGTGCACCTGGTCAAACATTCTGCGGCCTGCAGCCTCCTCAACCCAGCAGGCAGATGATGTGCTCTGCATACAGAGGACCTCAGAGGGTCACGCAGATGGCACTTTAAAACTCAAGTCTACTCAACACAATATAACTTACAATTAACAGAGTAAAAAAGTCTTCTGAGAGAAGTGATCTGTAAAATGTGGAGGGAGAAAAGTGCTACTTTTGACCATAAAAATCTTTTTTTTTTACATTTGAGGGATCATTCACAATTTTGCAGTACATTAACGAACGCTGTGTCAAGGCTGTCCTGTCCATTGAAAACAATGGGCTGTCAACACACCAAAATATCCCACAAATTGGACATGTCATAAAATTTTGCAATGTACTGGGCATTGCCTTAGTGCTTTGGGGTGCCTTTTAAAATATATGGCACTGAAACGCATGTGCACATTTTTACCACATAAATAATGTAATTGGACCCCCATTTTTAAATGGTTAGTCCACAAAAATTATATTTCTTTATTGTACATCACAGGACACAGAGCACCATAGTAGTAACAATATGGGTTATAGGATACCTTTAGGTGATTGGACACTGGTATAACCAATAAGGAAACAGGACGTGCCCCTCCCTATATAACCCCTCCCATAGCGGGAGTATCTCAGTTTTTTTGCCAGTGTCTAAGATGTTGGTCACGGTTGATGAAGTGCTAAGAGAGCTCCGCTAAATAATCCCTGACGGGATCAAGGGGCTGTGCAAACGGATCCATCTAAAGTGCTTGAAAGCTATACGATGGTACCTGGGCTTCGTACAAGAAGAAACAAGGTTTTTCCTGTAATGCTTCTCTTTTGAGAGCTGGACCCTGGGATCCGGCACTTTGGTCATGTTAATACAGCCAAAGAGTTTTCCGGAATGGTGCTGTAAAGGTCCAAGGGAGTGGACCCGTGAAAGGGGACCCATTCTTTGAAGGTCTGGCATGACACGGCCCTTCATGATGGGCGAAAGCTGGATCTGTCTGTGATAATTTCCACCAGTCCTGCGGCGGGGATCAGGTAAGTTAGAAAGACAGGGAGTGTGTGTGTGTGTGTATGTATAAATATACCGTATTTATCAGCATATAACACGCACAGGCGTATAACACGCACATTCATTTTAAGAGGGAAGTTTCAGGGAAAAAACTTAAATTTTAAATAAGGAACTTTGAAGCAAAATAAGGGTCAGTGCCCATCTGCAGCCTCACCATTGCCATCAATGCAGCCTGGTCAATGCCCACCTGCAGCCTCACAAGTGCCATCAATGCAGCCTTATTAGTCCACATCAATGCAGCCTCACCATTTCCATCAATGCAGAAGCCTCACCATTGCCATCAATGTAGCAGCCTCGCCATTGTAAATCAATGCAGCAGCCTCATCGCCATTGCCATCTATTGACTTCCTATTACAGAGGCTGCCAAGTAAACAGGAGATTCTCACTGTATGTAATCTGACCGCACTCGTCCCGCCCCCCCCCCCCCGTTGACTCCGAGGCAGCTGAAATTGAAGTATTGGCGTATAACACGCACACGCTATTTGCACCCGATTTTCATGGTGAAAAAGTGAGTGTTATACGCCAATAAATACAGTATATATATATATATATATATATATATATATATATATATATATATATATATATATATATATATATAATATGATATAATGATTCACTTGATCTTTCTGTTGTGAGTATGAGATGCCTTGCCTGTGTTTTGCCACTAGAGGGTGTAAAGGCTACATACCTGGCTACCAGCATTCCATGCTTCCCCTGTGATATGCTCAAGTGTCAGTAAAGGCTTCCTGCGGCAACATTGCTATTTCTCCTGCTCTGTCAGCCATCAGTAGGGGTTTGGGGGACCATCCACCATCAGAGAGGTCAGGTTCCCCCCTGCTGAAGACCCCCTGGACCACCCCCCCCCCCCCCATTGATCCGCCTTCACTACAGGGTCGGCTATCTCCGCGCAGAGCACGGGAAAGGGATCCCTTTTTAAAAAAAGGGTGGGGCTTAAGTCTGGGGGGAGTGGCTTAAACGCTGGCGGCGTGCAGTTGGGGCTCAAGGCTCACTGCTTAAAAGCTTTACACTCTGGGAGTGTCTGGTTGGCTGACACAGAGCGCACAAGGGCATGTAAGCTGTATGGGTGTGTGGATACAGGCATTTCCAAGGGGCACGTTTACTCAGCATTGAGTCTGAGCATTTATAGCAGCATATTATGTAGATTGCTGTCTGCCCGTAGGAGGGGTAATTCATCAGGGGGGAGTGCAAAGTCACTGCGGTCAGAGCCTGAGGCTCCTAGTCGCACACCCGCAGTTCCATCCTCCCATGAAGGACCTGGAGCATCTGGCGAATCTGAGCCATCTTGTCTCACAGGCATGGTGGCTACCCCCAACATGTCAGCTTCTGCATTCGTCACCAAGGACGATTTAGCTTTGGCTCTGGCTGGTTTGGAGGGAAAAATAGCTGATTTGTTTGCGTCATCCTCCCAGGAGGTGAGAAAATGCGGCAGGTCCCCTTCTCCTGCCCTTGACCTTCCTGTTTTGGAACAACAATGGGCAGATGATACTGGGGTACCTTTGAGGGAAGGAGGTTCAGGTGACTCCTCTTCTGAGGATTCAGCATCTGAAGAACCTTTCTCAACTTCGCAATCTCAGAAATTGCTAATTCAATCCCTTATATACTTGGTCCGCTCTGGATATAAGTTGCCTCCTGCAGAGGTGGATGAGGTTTCCTTCTCCTCTTTGGGTTCGCTAAAACCCCCACAGGGTTCTCATGCTTCCCCTATGCACCCATTACTGGAGCAACTGATTTATGCTGATTGGGATCACCCAGATAAGCAGTTTTCTTCCCCTAAGAAATTTTAATTTCTTTACCGTATGGAGAAAAAGTTCTCAAAGAGATGGGATTTGCCAGCAGTGGATACTGCTATCTCCTCTGTGAACAGGAGTTTAACTTGTCCAGTGAACAATGTACAAGTATTTAGAGATCCAGCTGATAAAAAGTTGGAATCTCTACTAAAATCCTCATTTGCTGTAGCCAGTGCGGTGGTACAGCCTGCAGTAGCAGCAATAGGCATCTGTCAATCCCTTCAGGATGAACTCAAGCAGGTTATTAAAATAGTTCCTGCTCAAACTGATGAGGCCCAAAGTTTAGCTGAGCTACCTAATGCCCTATACTTTGCAGTGGACGCTGTCAAGGATTCCATCCATCAGGCGCCTCGACTTGCGCTTATGTTGATACTGTGGCTTAAAAATTAGTCAGCCGAGTTACCATACAAGAAGCTCTTGGCTGGGTTACCCTTTCATGGAGAAAGGTTGTTTGGGAAAGATTTGGATAAGTATATCCAAAAGATTTCTGGGGGTAAGAGTACCCTTCTGCCGGTTAAGAAAAAGAATAGACGGCCTTCTTTCAAGACTTCCCCTCCTATGCCTGGGGCAACAGCCTCCAGGCAGTATCGATGGCCTCCATTGTCAGGGGCAAAGGGTAAGCCTCATAACCAGACACAGGGCTACAAAAAGCCCTGGAGTCAGAAGTCCACAAAACAGAAGGCTTCTTTGTGAAGGGGCGCCCCCACTCGATCGAGTGGGGGGAAGACTGTGGTGGTTTTCAGAGACTTGGCAAGAGAAAATCCAAGACAAGTGGGTCCTCTCTGTAGTAGCCCTAGACTACAAACTAGAGTGCCAAAAGTTTCCACTATCGCGTTTTCAAAAATCAAACCTTCCCAAGGACCCAGTAAAGTAAAAGTCCTTATTTCTGGTACTGGTTCGATTACTGTGTCAGGGAGTGATAATAGAGGTTCCCTCAGAAGAGAGGGACATGGGGTTTTATTCAAATCTCTTTATGGTACCAAAACCAAATGGAGATGTCAGACCCATTCTAGATCTCAGGAATCTGAATCTCTTCCTAAACATCCGCTCCTTTCAAATGGAGTTGATTTGGTCAGTTGTTTCCACCCTACGGGGAGGAGAGGTTCTAGCATCCATAGATCTCAAGGATGCGTATCTACATGTGCAAATATTTCCCGCTCACCAGAAGTTTCTGAGGTTTGCGGTAGAGCAGTGCCACTTTCAGTTCATGGCCTTGCCTTTTGGGTTAGCCACCGCTCCCCAACTGTTTATAAAACTGTTAGCCCCAGTACTAGCAAGACTAAGGGGCCAGTAATAGCATACCTAGACGACCTGCTACTGGTAAATCAGTCAATAGCAGGGTTAAATCAAGGGGTGTCCAGAACAGTTATCTGAGACACCTGGGTTGGATTCTCAATCTAGAGAAATCATCCTTACAGCTGGTAAGAAGGCTGCAGTATTTGGGCCTGGTCATAGACACAACCCAGGAAAGGGTGTTCTTGACTCAGGCAAAGGTCAACGCTCTAAGAGAGCTGGTCCAGGCGGTCAAGGCAAAGAAGGGTCCTTCCATTCACCTTTGCATGAGACTACTAGGGAAGATGGTAGCTTCTTTCGAAGCGGTTCCCTATGCCCAGTTTAATTCAAGACTGTTGCAACACAGCATTCTGTCTGCTTGGAACAAACGGATCCCAGCCTTGGATTATCCAATGAATCTGGCTCCAAAGGTACGCCAGAGTCTCAACTGGTGGTTGATAACCAGGAATTTACAGAAGGGGAAATCCTTCATTCCAGTTTCCTGGAAAGTAGTAACAATAGATGCCAGCCTATGGGGCTGGGGAGCAGTTCTAGAAGAGACCACTGTTCAAGGGAAGTGATCAGAGTCCGAGAAGACCTTGCCCATCAATATCCTAGAGATTCAGGCAGTATGTCTGGCTCTAATAGCCTGGATGTCCAAGTTGCAGAATGCTCCTGTCAGGATAAAATCTGACAATGCCACAGCAGTGGCCTATATCAATCACCAAGGGGGCACCAGAAGCCACGCTGCCCAAAGGGAGGTGGACCATATTCTGTCTTGGGCAGAGAAACATGTTCCTTGCCTTTCTGCAGTTTACATTCCAGGAGTGGAAAATTGGCAGGCAGATTTTCTGAGCCATCAACAGTTGTTGCCGGGAGAATGGTCTCTACATCCCGATGTCTTTTTGGCCATATGCCAAAGATGGGGTACGCCGGACGTAGATCTACTGGCGTCCAGGTTCAACAAGAAGTTGGACAACTTTGTGGCGAGAACAAGGGATCCACTTGCACTCAGAGTAGATGTGTTAGTGATCCCGTGGAATCAGTTTTCACTGATTTATGCATTCCCTCCAGTTTAGCTGCTACCACGGCTGCTTCACAGGATCAGGGAAGAAGGGAAGCTGGTAATCCTAGTGGCCCCAGCATGGCTCAGAAGACCCTGGTATGCAGGGATCGTGAGAATGGAAGTAGGGGAGTCTTTGACTCGCAAGGATCGGTATTAACAACCCTGATTAATGCCAGAAAGCAGGCCTCCAGGACCATTTATTACAGTGTCTGGAAGGCCTACGTCACTTGTGTGTCACTTGGTGTGAAACCAAGGGTTGGCATCCTTGTAAGTATGTCATATGAAGAATTCTGGCCTTTCTACAATTAGGAGTAGAAATGAAGCTGGCCTTGAGTACAATCAAGGGTCAGATTTCGGCCTTGGCAGTGTTTTTCCAAAGGCCACTTGCTTCGCACTCTTTAGTCCGGGCATTCATACAAGGGGTAACTCGGATAACTCCGTCAGTTAGAATACCCTTGTGCCCATGGGATTTGAATCTGGTTTTGCGGTGTTGTAAAGACAACCCTTTGAACCTATATGGAATATTCCTTTGAACCTTTTGACAAGGAAATTGGTATTCCTAGTTGCAATAACCTGCAAGAAGAGTATCAGAATTGGCTGCTTTCTCCTGTAAAGAGCCATACTTAATCATTCACAAGGATAAGGTTGTGCTGCGTCCGCACCCAACCTTTCTGCCAAAGGTAGTGTCTAGTTTTCATCTGAATCAAGATATTTCCTTACCTTCCTTTTTCCCAGAACCTAGTTCTACAGAAGAAAAATTATTATATTCTCTTGATGTAGTGAGAGCAATTAAAGCCTATCTGAAAGTGACTGCTCAGATACGAAACACTGTTTGTGTTGCCGGAAGGCCCTAGAAAGGGTCAGGCAGCATCGAAATCTATTGTTGCTAAGTGAATTCGTCAGGTGATTGGTCAGGCTTATGGCCTGAAAAGAAGGGTTCCTCCCGGGCAGTCAGTGCTTCATGGACAGTGCATCACCAAGCCTCTGTGGCTCAGGTTTGCAAGGCCGCTACTTGGTTGTCAGTACATACATTCATGAGATTCTATTAAATGGATGTAAGATGGCAGGAGGACACCACCTTCGGGCACAGTGTGCTGCAGGCAGCAGTATAGGTCCTCACGCCTGGCTGTGGCTATTTGCTTTGTGTCTCCCTCCGTCTCAGGTGGCATTGCTTTGGGACATCCCATATAGTTATTACTATGGTGCTCTGTGTCCCATGATGTACGATAAAGAAAAAAGGATTTTTATAACAGCTTACCCGTAAAATGCTTTTCTTGGATTACAGCACGGGACACAAATCTCCCTCCCCTCTTATTGTGATATGTGTATATATTGCTTTGCTACAAAAACTGAGATACTCTCGGTATGGGAGGGGTTATATAGGGAGGGGCACTTCCTGTTTCCTTTTTGGTTATACCAGTGTCCATTCACCTAAAGTTGGCCTATAACCCATATAGTTATTACTATGGTACTCTATGTCCTGTGATGTACTCCAAGAAAAGTATTTTACAGGTAAGCTGTTCTAAAAATCCTATTTTTAGGTATAAGTGGAGCCTGGTGGACTCTCTCTGTCCACCTGGGAGTATTATGTGTTTTCGCCCACCAGTGTGTGCTCCTACAAAAGAAAGCCAATACACAAAGGATATGGGCTGTATCTGTCACCATACTCACTAAATTGTCAATTATGATTATTGCATGAAACATACCACTTATACCTCTCTAAATATATAACTCAGCTCCCAATTGTTGAAATATAATCAAAATCTTTATTCCATATTTGATTAAAAATGATTCCACAAACAACATATATGGTTAAAAAACAGCCTGCTGCCCCAACTCCACCCATCCAATCTATATGTTCCTCACCCCTCCTCTACAGTCTCACCCACTGAGAGACCGCATATTTTGCGGCCTAAGGGCTAGTTCACACCACAAAAACGTCCTCCAGATCCATTTTGGATGCGCATGCGTGCATTCTGGTGTTTTTGTTGCATTTCTGAGTGCATTCCAGATGCTTTTTCCCTTCTTTCCTGTTCTTTTCTCATTGTACTGGGGTCCAGTGCATTTTTGATGCGTTTTACCGCATTCCAGTACAGTTCTGTGCAGGAAAAATGCAGCATGTTCTACTTTTTTTTTTTATAGAACCGGAATGCACTGGAACTGCAAGCACTGGTGTGAATTATGCCATTGAAACCATTTTAACCTACTTTTTATGCGTTTTGGGTGCAGAAAAAAAGCACTGGAGTGCATGTGGTATGAACTAGCTCTAAATGTAAACATTTCTGTGCTGAGAGCGACCCGAAAGCTGCCAATGCATACTTGCAATTGGGAGCTTTCCAATCATGTGACTGCTGTGACAGCCAACCACAGCGGTCACATGACTCGAATGCCCGCCTCCGCCTCCCAGCATTTAGAAGCTCTTAAAGGGCCAGGAGGTGGCGGCAGGAATGGGTTAATGGACACAGCAATTGTGCAAACCCACAAACTCATCACCAAATCACACCAATCTGATAGACAGAAGAAAGCGGCAGGTGGTTTAAAGCCCCACTCTGGGACTGAAGCCCTTTTTACTTATACGCAGTGGTCCTGTGATGGTGCAGCCTGGAGCCTTTCTGCTTTGGGTGTTCACATCAATGCCAGCATGACATGGACACTTCCTATTGGATGTCCAGCAGCAGAGATCTCTCAGGATTCAGAAGAGGATAACGTCATCATGGGAGACCAGCTTTCTCAAGGACCATCGCAGCACTGGATCAGCGGTCACTCCACTTAGAAACCAACACCATCAGTGAGGGGCCTGGAGAGGGGACTTAGGTTGGTATATCTTAGTACCTCAAGTTAGAGATGGGTGGGAGGGAGGTTAAGTGAAAAATTGTTTTAGTCCCAATAGTTGGCTTTAAAGTTGTAACATTGCAGTGCACCAGCCATCAAAGTTAGCTCTCTCACTATGCTGCCCACTCTGCTCTCTCACACTCATAAATGGTAGTAAAAGCCACAAAATTCCTGCAGATTCCTTAACTATGGGATTCAGGAGTGGCTGGCCTAGGCATTCTGTAATATGATCTCTGGTGAAAGGGAGGATCAGATTGGCTGATCTTTGCTTTAAGCAGAGATCACATGACCATATGCCTAGGCACTGGGTCATGAGACTTGCCACACTCCGGAGCTATTAATTCTGTATCTTGCAACTTTTTCTGTTGTTTATTGGGAAGAGGGTAGGGAGGGGAAGTGAGGATGACAGGGTGGTACAGGTCCACTTTTATCAGCCTGGGAGAGTGCCAAAGGTGACATTAAAAGCAATGAGCACTAGACAATACTTTTTATTTTCTATTTTGCATGGGGAAATTACAGCTAAAATGACTTTTGATTTATATTCCTTTTTTCATATAGTGCTGACATTTTTCCCACAGTGCAATGCAAAGATCACGCGGATTAGTCACTGTCCCTGGAAGGAGCTTACAGGCTAATGTCAGGCATAGCTGGACCAGTCTTGGATGGAAGCTGATTAACTTATCAAGACTGTGCAAAAAGAAAGCCAAGAATGCAAAATTTGGGGAAAACCTTTGTGAGAATGGGATGCAAAACTTCAGTGCTGTGAGGCAAGAGCACCAACAACTGAGCCATTGTACTGCCTCCATCTGATTGCTAGGTAAAACAAACACACTCCTTTTATAAAATGGCTTTTAAAAGAGAAGTATGTTTTGTTTTTTTCCATAATCATACCTAGGTGGATGCAGCATCGATCCCCTGGCGTCTCTGCACTGAAAACCAAGCGATCGAACACCGCCAGTGGCTTGGTTCTCACTGCTCCCCGAGCAGAGAGCTGCTGCCTGTCAGTGAGCAGCTCTCCGCTCTGCCCCCTCCATGTTCACTGGCGCGCTGAGCTGTGGAGGGGCGGGGAGTGGCCGTCTCAGCCTCTCAGCAGCTTGCTGAGAGGCTGAGACGGGTATCAGTCCAGGCACCTGGCGGATCCAGACTTTATTGTCGTGATGACGTGGTGCCTGGGCTGATCTGTGTGACGTCAGCAGAGAGCAGACTTCAGACCGCTCTCTGCTGAAAACGGGTCACAGGAGTGCAAAGCGTATTGTACTCCTGTGATCCATAGGAGTAGCCCAGCCAAACCAGCTCAGGTTGGACTTCTCCTTTAAATAAACTAACAGAATACTTCTAACTTTTTCTTTATACATTTCCATCCATTTTAAGGATCTTTTCTTTTGTGACATTGCTTTGCTTATTCCAATCTTCATGTGGGTGGTGCCTACCAGCATGCCTAAAGGATAACTCAGCTTTTCGGGGGAAAAAAGCAAATATATATATATATATATATATATATATATATATATATATATATATATATATATATATATATATATAGTGTATACAATTGCAACTCAATCCATATTGAATTGAATTAAAAATTACCTTTCCTTTAGGCCAGGTTCACACCTATGCGAATTGAATGCAGGTTTCTCCACATCCAATTTGCATAGCAGGAGAATGTGACCAGCTCTCTATGGAGCTGGTTCACATATCTCAGAGGCAGCTGCGGAGCGGCTTGCACAGAAATGCTGTGTGTCTTTGGCTCTGTTTCAGGGCCGAATTTATTTACTCTATTTCAGGTATATAGCACCGTCAATTTACGCAGTGCTTTACATATACATTGTACATTCACATCAGTCCCTACCCTCTAGGAGCTTACAACCTAAGGTCACAAACACACATTCATACATATACTAGAGCCAATTTAGACAGGATCCGATTAACCTACCAGCATGTCTTTAGAGTGTGGGAGGAAACCAGAGTACATGAAGGAAAGCCACGCAGATACAGGGAGAACACGCAAACTCCAGGCAGATAGTGTCGTGGTCGAGATTCGAACCAGTGACCCTTTTTGCTGCTAGGTGAAAGTGCTAACCAGTACAAAACTGTACTACCCATTGAGGCAAAGATTCGGCCCTGATTTGTCCCTGAAACGGAGAACAGGGACGCGATCCGCAGCTGTTTCCAGTGTAAACTGAGCCTTTCAGTTTGCAGAGCAGTCATTTTCTGTAAAATGCAATATGGCTACTTGGAGGTGTTCTGTACACAGATGATATACAGAATGCACCCGAGAATGTAATATCCTGCTTATGTGATTGGCTTACTGATTTTCCCAGAAGTCTGCACTAAGGCCGGTCATACACGGTTTGAATCTCGGCCGGTTTGGCAGGAACCGGCTGAGATTTGAACTGTTAATGTGCAGGCTCAACATACTAAGTAGATCTTTCTAACGACTTGGGTACAACCAGCTTGCCGTATTCTCTTGCGATATATTGCAGCCGCTAGTGATAATCACTGTCTTTTCCTGGCGGGGACGGCTTCCCCCACTTTCCCCCGCGGGGGGAGCAAACAATTGCTCAGCAGGAGGAATCCCCCTGTCAGCACTGTCTGTGTTAATTGAGGAATCATGCACATTTCTTTCTTGCAACTCATGGTTGCAACAAAGAAATTTGCACCATGTATGGCCTGCCTAAGATACAAGTCCGATTTTTGGCGTCCCCTGCAGCAAAAATTTAATTTTTGGTGAGATACTCCCAAAGGGAAATCATGTCTACAGGGATGCAGACCCTGCCACTTTCCCTTATTAGAGCCCTGCAGATGCTGATTGATAAGTATAAAACCACTCCCACACAGATTCACATGGACACAAACAGCTATTAGGTAGGAATCTGCAACAAAGTTTGTTACATAGATCACCCAGAGGGGAATGTTTTTTTTCCTCAACATAAGTGGAGTTACTCTTTAAAGAGACCCTTTTACTGGCGATGTGTGAATGTAAGAATTTGGTTGGCTGAAAGTTCGGCAAATTCATTTAGTAGGTATCAGCTAATTCAAACCTTGTGGAGTATTGTAGTGAAGTCCAAATGTCGCAAACTTGATAGTCAGTTCTGGCCAACTGTATGGCTAATAGGCAAGCTATTGTAAAAAAAGAAGAAAAAGGCAAAGGAAGCCTCAAACTACCATGGGGGACCAGTGCCTATGTCAAACAAGGAGAGAGTCCTTGTCATACAGGTAGTGCTGGGACAAGGTCATCCAGTGCGAAGAAGCGAAACTGCGATTTCCCCCCAGGCACCTACTGGCACCCCACCAACCCCCTCCTTATGGACACCCTTAACCTATTGGGTAGAGAAGGAGACTGGGCCAATAACAGTGCACGCCAAAATGTTTGTGGCATGCAGTGAAATAGTTCCAATGTTTGTAGTACACTGCAGTGAACTGAAAAGTTTAAGAAAAAAAGTTTTTTCTCCACCCCCACCTCCCCAGTACAGACCTCATCCCTGACCCCCTCTCCCCCCCCCCCCCACTACAAAGCATGTCACTAAGGATGAGCTTAGGCGTATTCGGACATGAGTCTGTACCTACATGAGCTATCTCGCTGGGAAATTGCCATAGGCCACAGGCTTTGACATCTTCCCAATGGGATATCTCGGGCCCTTGTCCAAACACACCTGAGCACAGGGCTAGTGCAGGAGGTGGTGGTGCAGAGTACCACTGCTCTCTGGATGAAAAAATCCCTGCTGACAGGAATGACTCAGAAGCCACGCCTGTCAGTGAGGGGCTGTCATGGTTATGCAATAGAGTTTTCTCTGTCAGCTTGCCTGTCTCCATGTGTTCATCTCTAAAGACCAGCTGCCCCTCACCTGACTGGTTTTATAACCTCTCCTCTAAGCATGGCCCCACCCCAAACCCTATCAGTGAACCCTATATTAACCTGTGCACTGCAAGCCAGCAGTGCTGATCAACCATTGTGTGTTAACCTCCGTGTGTACTTGCTGTGTTTCCTACGTCTGATTCCTGTTACCGACTTTGGCCTGTTCTCGACTCTCCCTGTCTGCTTGTTACCCTGACGTCTGGTGTGTTATGTTTATACTTGTCTGCTAGTCACCCTGACCTTTGGCTTACCCCTTACTTCCCTGTCATTCCAGCCTGCTGCCTCCTTCCTCTTCTCCTGTAGTCTACGGTGAGCGTGAGCTGTGAGACCCTGAGGGCCGCGACCTGGAGCCAGACTGCAGCGCAGTCCATCCTCACCACTAGAGGCTCTGGTGAACACCCGCTGGCTCTTATACTCCGCGCCCTTGGGAATCTATGCTCTAGCTCCCACTGGGATCCATGTTAGTTATCCGGTAGACCTGCTTCCTGAACCTTCCAGGGTTCAATCCGCAGGAGTCAGTCCTAGGGTCCACTACCTTAGCGGTTCACTTCCAACTCCTACAGAGTCCATCTGTCACCTGGTCCCAAGTGACCTGACAGGGGCAGGGAGAAGGGAGCAGCTCCCAGCGCATCCCCATCTCTATATACAGCCGCTAAGCCCAGAGCACGTTTCCCTTTTGCCCCCCCCCCCACCACCACCACCACGTACTGGTCCTGCATGCAGGTTTGAGGGGGTAATTACAATACAAAATAAATCATTCAAAATCATTTTAAAAAATCCTTTAAATGGTTTGAGGGGTGCCTTATAGATCTATGTGAACAGAGACAGCCTTAGTGACAGCATACTGTGGTAGTGCATATTTGGGTGCAGAACTGATTTTAGCTTTCTTTTACAATAAGGTTGTCTTATAAACAAAAGCAACAACACCCAAACTACTATTAGCCAAATCACATCAGTTAAAAAATGCTTTTGTTTAGGTAATTTTAACTGTGTCAGCTAGGCCTACTTTGACTGACGGACAGAAATTTGCTAGAGGTTTGCTAAAGCTGTCCTGCCACTGGCCAATTTTTACATAGCTGTATCATCTGAGGGCTGATGCTCTTAATTCTTTAAGGAAAACTTCTGTTAATTGCGTCTCTATACATTTCTTTTTCTTATGTCAATACTCCCAGCACGCCTGGCCTGAAGTGTGCACCTCTAGCGGTGAGTTGTAGTGATGTCAGTGGGTGTGTTGTATCTGCTGTATGTTACCCCTTACTGGAGTGTCTCCTGTGCTACAGCCACAAAGGGATGGAGAAATTCAGCTGGGCTACATGGCATTCTCTGGTTCCACACCAAGACTTGCTACTACAGCAATACAGACAATATCACCCCCTCCTAGGCTGAGAGGCTCATCGAGAACCAGTGCAGTTTGGAATCTTCACTCGGGGGCCAGGGCACTGGATGACCCTGTCCTGGTACTAGCACCAGCTCTCATGATACAGTTGTGTAAAAATTGGCCAGTGGAAGGACAATTTTAATGCAAACCCTTACTAAAGCTTCCATTTATTAACACAGCACTCAAGCGTGAAGCTAGCTTGAAAAAGTGCATTTACCCACCTTATGTTTATATAGTTTGATGTGAGCTCAGCGAAGCTGGCCCCCCTACAATCAGCACAAATAAAAACTCAAGTGTGTTTCTTTAGTGCTACGTTTGTGCTGTTTTGTGCCGTAAAAATTTACATTTGTGCTGCTTTTATTTTTAAGATATTAGCAATTCTTTTTTCCAGACCATGACATCACCTAGCCCCCCTACAACGTCCAAATGACACAAAACTGGTCTCGTTGGTTAGTGCTACGTTTGTGCTTTTTTGTCCTGCTAAAAATTCCGTTCTATCTTTTATCGTTTTTGCGTTATTAATGATTTATTAAAGGTCACCAAAGGTCAGTCAGCCCCCCTACAACGCCCAAATGACACGAAACTGGTCTCGTTGGTTAGTGCTACGTTTGTGCTGTTTTGTGCTGCTAACACTTCCATTCTATCTTTTATCGTTTTTGCGTTATTAATGATTTATTAATGGTCACCAATGGTCAGTCAGCCCCCCTACAATACAGCAATACAGACAATATCACCCCCTCCTAGGCTGAGAGGCTCATCGAGAACCAGTGCAGTTTGGAATCTTCACTCGGGGTCCAGGGCACTGGATGACCCTGTCCTGGTACTAGCACCAGCTCTCATGATACAGTTGTGTAAAAATTGGCCAGTGCAAGGACAATTTTAATGCAAACCCTTACTAAAGCTTCCATTTATTAACGCAGCACTCAAGCGTGAAGCTAGCCTGATGAAGTGCATTTACCCACCTTATGTTTATTTGTGCTGATTGTAGGGGCGCCAGCTTCGCTGAGCTTTTGAAGTGTTGTACTGAAGTATGTTTCTTATGTCTTTTACCAACATTTACATGTGATTTATTTATTTATTTTTATTCTGCAAGGAAAATGTCCTCTTTTAAAATGCGGCCGTGGGAAACTGCATCTTGTTTTTCAGTGTGTAGGGTGCCATTAAGAGTTTTCTGTGCAGCACCAAGTTTTGCGACTGTGCGCATGTGTGCGATTTACACGCACTTCTGCACCCGCATATATGTGAACGTATGTTGAGGCTTGGCTCTTGTTTCTCTACCTCTAGTTTCAGTCAAGTTGGCTGCAGATTTTGGGGTTGGCTGAGACAAGTACCCTGTTGTTATTGTATGTCCTGCAGGGCGACCGTGCCCCTGGGATGTCAGTAATTGGCAGAGAGCTGACCCCATAGCGAGGATACAGAATTGGGCCCCTCTACATGGATGATTGCAGCAAGATACACTAACTGGAAGTGAAGGAATAACAGTGCCAAGACTCCAACTAGCTCTTCTGTTCCGAGAAAAGCAAACTGTTATGTCTGTATACAAAACATTTAGTAGATCAAGGGAAAGCATAGTTTTCATATATACAGTATCTCACAAAAGTGAGTAACCCCTCACATTTTTGTAAATACTTTATTATACCTTTTCATGTGACAACACTGAAGAAATGACACTTTGCTACAATGTAAAGGAGTGAGTGTACAGCTTGTATAACAGTGTAAATTTTCAGTCCCCTCAAAATAACTCAACACACAGCCATTAATGTCTAAACCGCTGGCAACAAAAGTGAGTACACCCCTAAATGTCCATATTGGGCCCAATTAGCCATTTTCCCTTCCTGGTGTCATGTGACTTGTTAGTGTTACAAGGTCTCAATTGTGAATGGGAAGCAGGTGTGTTAAATTTGGTGTAATCACTCACTCTCTCATACTGGTCACTGGAAGTTCAACATGGCACCCCATGGCAAAGACCTCTCTGAGGATCTGAAAAAAATAATTGTTGCTCTACATAAAGATGGCCTATGCCAGTGATGGCGAACCTTGGCACCCCAGAGGTTTTGGAACTACATTTCCCATGATGCTCAACTACACTGCAGAGTGCATGAGCATCATGGGAAATGTAGTTCCAAAACCCCTGGGGTGCCAAGGTTCACCATCACTGGCCTAGGCTATAAGAAGATTTGGCAATCTTCTTATAGCCAAGACCCTGAAACTGAGCTGCAGCACAGTGGCCAACACCATACAGCGGTTTACCAGGACAGGTTCCACTCAGAACAGGCCTCACCAAAGAAGTTGAGTGCACGTGTTTAGTGTCATATCCAGAGGTTGTCTTTGGGAAACATGAGACATATGAGTGCTGCCAGCATTGCTGCAGAGGTTGAAGAGGTGGGGGGGTCAGCCATCAGTGCTCAGACCATATGCCTCACACTGCATCAAATTGGTCTGCATGGCTGTCATCCCAGAAGGAAGCCTCTTCTAAAGATGATGCACAAGAAAGCCTGCAAACAGTAGGATTACTAGAACCATGTCCTGTGGTCTGATGAGACAAAGATAAATTTATTTGGTTCAGATCGTGTCAAGCGTGTGTGGCGGCAACCAGGTGAGGTGTACAAAGACAAGTGTGTCTTGCCTACTGTCAAGCATGGTGGTAGGAGTGTCATGGTCTGGGGCTGCATGAGTACTTCCAGCACTGGGGAGCTACAGTTCATTGAGGGAACCATGAATGCCAACATGTACTGTGACATACTGAAGCAGAGCATGATCCTCTCCCTTTTGGAGACTGGGCCGCAGGTCTCTAACATCCACCAGCTCTGTGATGTCATCATGGAGGAGAGGAAGAGGACTCCAGTGGCAACCTGTGAAGCTCTGGTGAACTCCATGCCCAAGAGGGTTAAGGCAGTGCTGGAAAATAATGGTGGCCACACAAAATATTGACACTTTGGGCCCAATTTGGACATTTTCACTTAGGGGTGTAATCACTTTTGTTGCCAGCGGTTTAAACATTAATGGCTGTGTGTTGAGTTATTTTGAGGGGGACAGCAAATTTACACTGTTATACAAGCTGTACACTCACTACTTTACATTGTAGCAAAGTGTCATTTCTTCAGTGTTGTCACACTGAGATATAATAAAATATTTACAAAAATGCAAGGGGTGTAGTCACTTTTGTCACATAATGTGTAATATATATATGTGTGTGTGTGATTTGCGTAATATACATAATATAATTAGTGTTTTATTTTTATGTAATTTTTATATATCCCGTGCATCTACATAAGCCATACATATTTGTCAGACTTTATTGAGCAGTCATGAATTAAAGGGAACTTGTTTCTTCTGAAACAAATGCAGAACTAGCAAAATGCTTTTATAGCACGATTCACACTGATTCTGGGTGCGCTAGGGTCCAAATCAGAGATCCAGCTTGTCCACAGTTCATCTGTGCTTTGGTTTAAAAGCAGTATTTACTACATTGTGACATCAGCAGCTGCTGTATCGCCCTGTATGATTATGCTCATAGACCATAGAGGATGATGCACTCCTTACTTATATACTTATTTTCAATACATGTAGAGGTGCACCAAATGGAAATTTTTGTGCTGAAACCAAAAATTCAGGATGCACTTAGCCCGAAACCAAAACCAAATAGTTTTTAAAAATATATATATTTTTTTACATATAATTATATTACATTCGACTTTTTAATTAATATCATGAATTTAAATGAATGTGAATTTATTGTGGGCCATTATCAGCACCTTTATTCAAGAAAAATGCATCCTTTTAAATTCTATGTATGTCTTCACACTGGTCCGCTTCCGTTGTGGTGTTAAAAATCTTGCTTGCTGCATTTTTGGTCAGTTAAAAAACACACCAAAAACGCACCTCCCCGTGAAACACAGCAAAAACGCATCAATAAAGCACCTGTGTTATGTTTTTGATGTGGTTTTTGAGTCACACGACCCATGAAAAACACACCATCAGAACAGATAAATTGTGGTAAAATTGCGGCAAATTCTCGTGCGTTTTCAGCGCCATTATCGGCTCCTTTTTCTCTATTGGCAAAATGCCGAAAACACCATTTTCGGCCGATATGTTTTAGCCTCATACACAGGTTAATTTATAGTCTTTTCTAGGCAGTTGCATTTAGAGGCTTTTTTGGAACCCAAAAAAATGCGTTCAGAAGCTGTATTTAGAGGCATTTTAAACGCCAAATACGGCTAAACGCGCTAACTCGCGTTTCAATTACAGGTGTTTTTCATTTTTGGCTATTTTGAAGGAAAAAAACATTTTTTTTTCAAACGCTTCTAGATGCAAAAGCGGCTAAACGTGACTAAACACGGCATGTAAACGCGGCTAAACGTTTTTAGACGCCGGTTTCTAGCTGTCAAGTTAAATCGTTCAGGAGAGATTGAACAACGTCCCGTGTACATAAGCTCCATCTGTCCTTCCCCCTTTCCAGAAATGACTCAGCAGCTCAGCTCCCCCTGCTCCCCCTTCCCGTAGTGACTCAGCAGTTCAGCTCCTCCTGCTCCCCACCACCATAGTGAATAATCGCTACTAATAGCACCATAGCATACTAGCAATGCTGTCTCTGGTGACAACTCGCCAGGTAAAAGATCACTAACTAGTGCAGAGAAAATACCTGTTTCTGCATGTCACTTCCTCGCTGATAGAAACACTGCAGAATATCGCTTACCTGCGACAGAGCATCAATTTCACCCATGTGACCAGCGAAGCAGCAATGTGTAAACACAGGAGTATTTCTCTGCCCTGTATAGTGGTTTATTTGGCATGGAACCCTAGTATGCTCTTGCCCTTAGTGATTGCAAGTGATTTTGCTACAGAAAATCATCCCTGTAGCTCCACCCTTAAAATGAAGCATGCTGCATTTCATGATTCATTGAATAATTGGTTGTTCCAAACTCCAGTTTTCCTAAATCACCTGGACTTGCGATTGAGTTCTGCAGCTCTTGTGTGTTTTAGAAAGAAAACAGCATGCAGTAGCAGAGATTTTGCTGATGCGCTGCAGGGCATATTTGGGTACCCCCCATGTCCCCCCCAGATGTGATGTGCTTTCACTGTGTTTTTGAGAGCCCCATGCAGCAGTGACACACAAGCCTCTGGACCTCCCACAGCACAGGGACTGTGATCAGGAGCTGAAGAGAGAAACAGCCTTGTTCCTGACCATTCCACAATCTCTCGGAATTTTTCTTCTGTAAGGGGTGAAGAATTGCAGGCTGCAGCTATAAAGACATGGGAGCTTCCCAGGAAATGTCAGGAGATTCTGGGAAAGTCTACCTGCGGAAGAAGATAACTCTGATCCGAGCCATCACCTTAACAATCGGTACCATCATTGGTAGTGGTATCTTTATATCTCCTAAAGGGGTCCTGAAAAACTCTGGCAATGTGGGGCTGTCACTGATCGTCTGGTTGGCTTGTGGGCTCCTCTCCATGTGCGGTGAGTACTGTGCTTCAAATTGTTACTTCATCCTAAATGGCTCACATGGACTTTCATGGGTGAGTTCTCTGTACCTGAGATCTCAGCTCCACCCACTTGCTGCCACCATTGCAAAGTGGTCTGGCTACACTGGTTTATTGAAGTTCCTTCATATATTGGTGGTCTGGGTGAAGTGCCCCCATACATTGGTACTCAAGGTGAAGTGCTCCTGTACATTGATGGTCTGTGATGAAGTGCCCACTTACAATGATGGTCAGTAGAGATGTGCCCTCTTATATTGGTGGCCAGTGGTGTAGTTACCCCATATATTGGTGGTCAGTGGTGAAGAGCCCCCATATATTGGTGGTCAGTGGTGTAGTGTCCCCTTACATTGGTGATTAGGGTGAAGTTCCCTAAAAAAAAAAAAAAAAAAAAAAAAAAAAAAAAAAAAAAAAAAATCGGTGGTCAGATTGATGTGGCCCCTTACATTGGTGGCCAGGGAGACGTGCCCCCATACACTGGAGACCAGGGTGAAGTGCTTCTGAGCAGTGGTGGTCAGGATGCAATGCCCCATACACTGGTGGTCAGTAGTGAAATGCCCCCTTACATTGGCGGTCAGTGTGAAGTGTCCTCATATAATTGTGTTAAGAAGTGAAGTGCCCTCTTACATTGGTGGCCAGTGTGAAGTGACCCTATATAATGGTGATTAGTGGGTAAATGAACCCTTTACATTGGTGGTCAGTGTTTAGTGTCCCCATACAATGGTGATTAGTAGTAAAGTACCCCCTCACACTAGTGGTCAGTGTGACCTGTCCCTATACAATGGTAATTAGTAGTGACGTGCCCCCTTACATTGGTGATCAGTGTGAAGTGTCCCCATACAATGATGATCAGTGTGAAGTGTCCCCATACAATGATGATCAGTGTGAAGTGTCCCCATACAATGGTGATAAGTGGTGAAGTGCCCCTTACATTGATGGTCAGTGTCAAGTGCCCCCAGACAATGGTGATAAGTGGTGAAGGTGGTGATAGGTGGCCTCCTTACGTTGGTGGTCAGTAGTGATGTGCAACTTACATTGGTCAGTGGAGTAGTCCCCCCATTTATTGGTGGTAAGGGGGTAAGGATGAAGTGCCCCCATACATTGGTGGCCAGGGTGAAGTGCTTTCAAACATTAATGGTTAGGGAGAAAGTGCCCCATAGATTGGTGGGCAGGGGTGAAGTGCCCCCCAACAATGATAGTCAGTAATGATGTGCCATCTTACGTTGGTGGTCAGTGGTGTAGTGTCTCCTTACATATATTGGTGTTCATTGGTGAAGTGCCCCCGTACTTTGGTGGCCAGGATGATGCCCCATTACATTAGTGGTCAGTGGTATAGTGCTCCCTTACATTGGTGGTCAGAGGTGAAGTGTCCCCTTACATTGGTGGTCAGTGACGATATACGCCCTTACAATGATGATCAGTGGTTATGTGTCCCCATACATTGGTGGTTGGAGTCAAGTTCCCCTTAGGTTATTGATCAGTGGAGATAAATAAATAATCAGATCATTGGTGTTAGTAGGTACCTACCTGAGAGGGCACCATGTCAATGGGTCCCACACATAAACAGCTGCCCTAAATCCAGTAGCTCCAACCACAAACCACTTTCACTTCTTCTGAACAGATATTATATATGTGTGTACATCTGTAAACAGTTTTTTTTTGTTTCTCTTTGAGAGGAGAACAGTTTGTACACATTCATAAGAGTCACCACATAAAGTAGAGTTTGAAAAGTTAACCCAGCTGCAGAAAACCTGGATAAAATTGTGAGGTTTCTTAGTAACCCCTCTCGGGAATTCTTGTTTTTGTCCTACAGGTCAGACATTTGCTTCCAAGACTTTTTTTCTGCAGCCAAAACTTTTCCCTTAGACTTGAAAGCTGCACATAATAGCAGCTGTTGGGCTTATTTAATAGCATACAGTATGTAAAATGTCACACAATTCTGAAGTAAAACTATTAATACATTTCAAAAAAGATGACAGAGTTCTATAAAGGTACAAAAAAACAGACACATGTAAGCAGGTCCCAGAACGAGACTGAATTACCCACATGTACTCCTCCAGGGACCGCCTGTATCAGGGCTCTCTTAGGCCACACACTGGCTGTACTCACAGGCCACAGCTCTCAAAGCACTCTTCTCCACCTTCACACCTGTACGTACGGTTTGCCTAAACGAGATGCGCCATTTGCACACACTCAACACCTGGTCACTTCTGTCACTGCATTAGGCCTGATGACTTGCCTGTGGTTCCAGAGTACAGGCTCTCACTTCCCCAACCAGGGCTGGCCCTACCATGGGTCCCACTTTGAGAGGGGCGGCAAATTGATGCCCAAGAACTGTGGGCTCCGCTCTACCTGCCCAGCTCTGCTGCTAATTAGAGAGAGAGAGAGTGTTGCTCATCCCACTTTGAGGGGACCCAACGCCTCTGCTGTTAGAGGTACTGATGGAAGTCGCTAGAGCACTTGCTGCCAAAACCACACAGTGGACCGCCGTCCATTCTCTCCGCAGCTCCCCTCATTGCTGCAGACAGAGCTTTCTGTTGTCCGCAGAGACCCCATGTTGGAAGAGGCATCACTGGAGGCACGACTGACACTGAGAGCAAGTAAATGCCAGTGCCACTGATCCCGTCCCCACCACTGTTGCCTCTGTCTGAACACCCCCCACCACCACCGGTGCCTCTGTCTGAACCCCCCCCATCACCACTGCCTCTGACTGAACCCCCCCCACCACCACCACCGTTGCCTCTGTCTGAACCACCTCACCACCACCGCTGCCTTTCTCTGAACCTCCTCACCACCACTGCCTATCTCTGAACCCCCTCACCACCGCTGCCTCTGTCTGAACCCCCCCCCACCACTGCTGCCTTGCTGCCTCTGTCTGAACCACCACTGCTACCTCTGTCTGAACCCCCACCACCACCACCACCCCCGTTGCCTCTGTCTGAACCCCCACCACCACCACCGTTGCCTCTGTCTGAACCCCCTCACCACCGCTACCTCTCTCTGAACGCCCTCACCACTGCTGCCTGTCTGAACCCCCTCATCACCGCTGCCTCTGTCTGGACCCCCCCCACCACCTCTGCCTGAATCCCCACCACCACCACCACCACCTCTGTTTGAACCCCCCCCCCCATCACCACTGCCTCTGACTGAACCCCACCACCGCCGCCTTTTTCTGAACCCCCTCACCACCGCTGCCTTTCTCTGAACCCCCTCACCACCGCTGCCTCTGTCTGAACCCCCCACCACCACCACTGCCTGTCTGAACCCCCCCAACTACCACATCTGCTTCTGACTGAACCCCTCCCCCCCACCACAACCACTGCCTCAGACTGAACCCCCCCACCACCACCACTGCTGCCTCAAAATGAACCCCCCACCACTGCTGCCTCAGACTGAACCCTTCCTCACCACCACCACCACCACCGCTGCCTCAGACTGAACCCCCTAACCACCACCACTGCCTCAGACTGAACCCCCTCACCACCACCGCTGCCTCAGACTGAACCCCCCCACTACTACCACCGCCTCAAACTGAACCCCTCCACCACCACTGCCTCTGTCTGAACACCCCCACCACCGCTGCCTCTAACTGAGCCCCCCACAACCACCACTGTTGCCTCAGACTGAACCCCCCACCACCACCACTGTTGCATGTGACTTCCTAATAAATTTCATTTTAGCTTTATCATAATTCAAAATAATAGACAGGGGGTCCTTTGGTGGGTGTGATTTTTTTTTTGGGGGGGGGGGGGCAGCATTTCATTCTTGGAACCAGGCAGCACATTGTCTTGGGCCAGTCTGTCCTCAACCATTCCCTAGCCTGACCAGAATTGCACGCAGTCGGCTACACGGGAATCCTACTTCTCCCAGTGGGTACCTCATAAAATGAATCTAGCAATAGCATAGCTTAACAAAGTACATTCTCACTTCACAGCAGCAAGGGTACTAATGATCCACTTCAGACACATGAAGCGGCCACAAGCTCAGTCTAATTCAATTTTATTATAATGGATCTTGGCACATGTCCATGAGAATAACTCTTCCAACTATCAATCAGCAGTTCTTTATGGAGTGGTAGTGTACCTTTGCCTGATAGCAGGGGTAGTAAAGAACAATGGTGCTGTTTTCTAAAGCCGGGTATACACAGGGGCCAAATGTCTGGAGACAACAGCCGTTTAAAAAAAAAAAAATGGTCGACATTCGGCCGATGTGTATGCCGGTCTGGAAAACCAGCATTTGACCGACTCCCAATCAGCGCTCTCAGCCTGGGGGGCGTCCCTCTGTCAGAACACAACAGCTCAGCGGGGGAGATCGCTAATCTGACCTTGTATGGTTAGTATAACGGCTCTGACCAGAACTGAGATTTTTTTTTCGTTCTACACCACGGGTGTGTACCAGGCTTAAGTCACCCCTCTCCTCTGTCTCCTATCTTCCCATCAGCCAGCCAAAGACCCTAATCCCTCTGCTAAGCTTCAACCCAGATATTTATATGATCCTGCCAGGAGGAAATTAACTACATTCTCTTTCCTGGAAAGATTTTATATGTGCATCTATCTTAAAGGGGCAACAGAGTGACCCCTGCCCACACACATCTATTAAGTTCGATCAACAGAAAAAAGGACTATTAACCACTTGATCTCTGGAAGGTCTTATCCCCTTAATGATCAGGGCATTTATTTGCTATTAAGCACTGTGCTACTTTAACTGGCAATTTCACGGTCATGCAACACTGTATGCAAACTAAATTTATACAATTTTTTCACACAAATACAGCTTTATTTTGGTGATATTTACACATTACTGGGTTTTATTTCTTGCTACATTAAAGAAAAAAAAAATACAGAACATTTTGAAAAAAAATCCCCACAGTTTTCTTAGTTTCGGTTTTAAAATTTTGCAAATAAATATTTTTTCTTCATAAATTTATGCCAAAATGTATTCTGCTACATTTCTTTAGTAAAAAAATTATTATTATTATACGAGATTTATATAGTGCCAACAGTTTACGCAGCGCTTTACAATGTATAAGGGGGACAACACAATTACAGTACAGTTCAATACAAAAGGTACAGGAGGGCCCTGCTCGTAGAGCTTACATTCTAAAGGGAGGGGGTGGTGGTACAAAAGGTAATAGCTGCAAAGAATGATTTGATGGGGTAACCATTTGATGGGGGTAACCAAAAAAAAAATAACCCAAATTAGTGTATATTATTTAGTCTGTGTGAAAGTTATAGAGTCTACAAACTATGATATATATACAATATTTGAAAATTCATCAGTTCTGATGTACTGATGGCCTCATTTCTTGAGGCCCTAAAATGCCAGGACAGTACAAATACTCCCCAAATGACTAGAGATGGGCCAAACACCCTCCCCGGTTCGGTTTGCACCAGAACTCCTGAACATGGAAAAAGTTCAGGCCCAAACCATGAACCCTATTAAAATCTATGGGACCCGAACTTGAAAAATCAAAAGTCCCAATTTTGAAGGCCTATATGCAAGCTTTTGGACATAAAAAGGGTATGGGGGGGGGGGGGGGGGGGCTGGGTACTGCACTGGAGGACATGTATCAATGCAAAATGTTTTTGTTTTTTTTAAAAACCGTTTTTAGAGGAGCAGTGATATGAATGATGCTTAAAGTGAAACAATAAAAATGAAAAATTCCTTTAACCGCTTGCCGACCGGCTCACGCCGATATACATCAGAAGACATATTAACGTACCTGTACGTTGCCCTTTAAGAAGCGGCTTGCGGGCGCGGGGATACCTGCGATCGTCTCACGGAGAGGAAGAACGGGGAAATGCTGCTGTAAACAAGCATTTCCCCATTCTGCCTAGTGACAGGACACTGATCACAGATCCCTGTAATCAGGAGCGGTGATCAGTGTCGTGTCACACATAGCCCACCCCCCCACAGTTAGAATCACTCCCTAGGACACACTTAACCCCTAATGCGCCCCCCTAGTGGTTAACTCCTTCACTGCCAGTCACATTTACACAGTAATCAATGTATTTTTAATCGCACTGATCGCTGTATAAATGTGAATGGTCCCAAAATAGCGCCAAAAGTGTCCGATCTGTCCTCCATAATGTCGCAGTCACAATAAAAATCACTGATCGCTGCCATTACTAGTAAAAAAAAAAATATATATCAATAAAAATGCCATAAAACTATCCCTTATTTTGTAGACGCTATAGGTTTTGCGCAAACCAATCAAACGCTTATTGCGATTTTTTTTACCAAAAGTATGTAGAAGAGTACGTATCGGCCTAAACTGAGGGAAAAAAAAGGTTTTTTATACATTTTTTGGGGATATTTATTATAGCAAAAAGTAAAAATCAATGCATTTTTTTCAAAATTGTCGCTATTTTTTTGTTTATAGCGCAAAAAATAAAAACCGCAGAGATGATAAAATACCACCAAAAGAAGCTCTATTTATGGGGGAAAAAAGGACGTCAATTTTGTTTGGGAGCCACGTCGCAGGACTGCACAATTGTCAGTTAAAGCGATGCAGTGCCGAATCGCAAAAAGTGTTCTGGTCTTTGGCCAGCCAAATGGTCCGGGGCTGAAGTGGTTAAATATAGTGCCTGGGGGGGTCCTCTTAGTCTGCCTGTAAAGTGGTGCATTTGTACCATGTATAGAACCTGCTGCAGCAAAACAGACATATATAAAGAAAAAAAAAGACATTTAAATTGATTTTCCTGGCTGAAAACTTCCTTGAAAAATTCTTCTTGTATTAAAAATAGAAAAACAATGTCCCCCGATGTAGATCCATTGTCAATCAAGATGCCTCCCACACCACCGGACCCTAAAAATAAAAACCTCCACCCGTGATGAAGGCTACTATCATCTGCCTGCTCCACCATCTGACAGTTCTTAAATAGGTAAAGGGCGGGGCTATCTGCCGACATCACCTGGTTGCACCGCCCCTTGTGACGTCACTGACCCAGCATGCACTGGTCGGTGATGTCACATGGGGGCAGAGTCATCAGGTGGCATCACCAGCTATTCTTCACACAAAATTCAAATCAGTCGATCATTCTTTCGAACCAAATTCTAATCGTTCTGAAAATTTGGAATTCATTAGAAAATGAATAAACAAAACAAACAAATTGCACGTAACAATACAATAAAGTTTGCCAGTACCGTATGCTGAAAAACAGCCCCACACTATGATGTTCCCACCTCCAAACTTTACTGTTGGTATGGTGTTTTTGGGGTGGTGTGCATTTGACCTCCAAACATGGTGTGTATTATGGCATTCAAAGAGTTCAACTTTGGTCTCATCTGACCAGACTATATTCTCCCAGTATTTCACAGGCTTGCATAAATGTTGTGCAGCAAACTTTAAACAAGCTTCAACGTGCTTTTTCTTCAGCAATGTCTTGCGTGGTGAGCATGCATACAGGCTGGGGTATTGGCTTTTCATGCCTTTTTGCACCTCCCTTTCTTCATGTGTTCAATACTTTTTCCCTGTGTCACTCCATTTTACTACACATAGCTTAATTTCTGAACATATTTGTTTTGGTGTCTTTGTATGTATGGATTGCATGGGTTGTTACCAACATGTGGTGAAAATTTCATGTCAATAGCACCTTTAGGAATATATTTACCTAGAAAAATTATGACGTGTTCAACACTTATTTTACCCGCTGTATGTAAAGCATGCTTGTTATACTCACTGTGGAACCTATGGGGGTAATCCTCTGTATTGGGTAAAAAGGCTGATCCTGTCATAACTGATCCTCCCCTTCTTCCACTTCCCCAATCCATCTCCTGATAGTACAGAGCCTTGTGGGGCACTCTGCACAGGCTCAGTTTGGTGTGTATTACTAGAGAGGTTGTTTTTTATTTTTTTTTTATTTGGGAGGGTGCATGTGATCAGCACAGGGCCAATCGGCAATTTTCAGACAGAGGGTTAGGGATCATGAAGCCTCATAGGACAGTCACAGGAGAATGAAAACTCCTCCTACAAGCTTTAACCAGTGCTTGGCCAGACACTGATAGAAGTCACAAGACTGCTATATACCAAAATACAGTGGGGATGGAAAGTATTCAGACCCCCTTAAATTTTTCACTCTTTGTTATATTGCAGCCATTTGCTAAAATCATTTAAGTTCATTTTTTACTCATTAATGTGCACACAGAACCCCATATTGACAGAAAAACACAGAATTGTTGACATTTTTGCAGATTTTATTAAAAAATAAAAACGGAAATATCACATAGTCCTAAGTATTCAGACCCTTTGCTCAGTATTTAGTAGAAGCACTCTTTTGATCTAATACAGCCATGAGTCTTTTTGGGAAAGATGCAACAAGTTTTTCACACCTGGATTTGAGGATCCTCTGCCATTCCTCCTTGCAGATCCTCTCCAGTTCTGTCAGGTTGGATGGTAAACGTTGGTGGACAGTCATTTTTAGGTCTCTCCAGAGATGCTCAATTGGGGTTAAGTCAGGGCTCTGGCTGGGCCATTCAAGAACAGTCACGGAGTTGTTGTGAAGCCACTCCTTCGTTATTTTAGCTGTGTGCTTAGGGTCATTGTCTTATTGGAAGGTAAACCTTCGGCCCAGTCTGAGGTCCTGAGCACTCTGGAGAAGGTTTTCGTCTAGGATATCCCTGTACTTGGCCGCATTCATCTTTCCCTCGATTGCAACCAGTCGTCCTGTCCCTGCAGCTGAAAAACACCCCCACAGCATGACACTGCCACCACCATGCTTCACTGTTGGGACTGTATTGGACAGGCGATGAGCAGTGCCTGGTTTTCTCCACCCATACCGCTTAGAATTAAGGCCAAAAAGTTCTATCTTGGTCTCATCAGACCAGAGAATCTTATTTCTCACCATCTTGGAGTCCTTCAGGTGTCTTTTAGCAAACTCCATGCGGGCTTTCATGTGTCTTGCACTGAGAAGAGGCCCCATAAAGCCCCGACTGGTGGAGGGCTGCAGTGAAGGTTGACTTTCTACAACTTTCTCCCATCTCCCGACTGCATCTCTGGAGCTCAGCCACAGTGATCTTTGGGTTCTTCTTTACCTCTCTCACCAAGGCTCTTCTCCCCCGATAGCTCAGTTTGGCCGGACGGCCAATTCTAGGAAGGGTTCTGGTCGTCCCAAACGTCTTCAATTTAAGGATTATGGAGGCCACTGTGCTCTTAGGAACCTTAAGTGCAGCAGAAATTTTTTTGCAACCTTGGCCAGATCTGTGCCTTGCCACAATTCTGTCTCTGAGCTCTTCAGGCAGTTCCTTTGACCTCATGATTCTCATTTGCTCTGACATGCACTGTGAGCTGTAAGGTCCTATATAGACAGGTGTGTGTCTTTCCTAATCAAGTCCAATCAGTATAATCAAACAGAGCTGGACTCAAATGAAGGTGTAGAACCATCTCAAGGATGATCAGAAGAAATGGACAGCGCCTGAGTTAAATATATGAGTGTCACAGCAAAGGGTCTGAATACTCAGGACCATGTGATATTTCAGTTTTTCTTTTTTAATAAATCTGCAAAAATGTCAACAATTCTGTGATTTCCTGTCAATATGGGGTGCTGAGTGTACATTAATGAGGAAAAAAAAATGAACTTGAACGATTTTAGCAAATGGCTGCAATATAACAAAGAGTGAAAAATTTAAGGGGGTCTGAATACTTTCCGTCCCCACTGTAATTGCATTTCCATGTTCTCTGTACTGTGGGAGACCAGATATAGTAAATGCAGGGTCCTGGGTTTAGTAACACTTTAACTATCTCCAAATTCCTTTTTCCCAGCTGCAGGGGCGTCGCTAGGGGGTGGCTTTTGGGGCTATAGCCCTGAATCTGGGGCCAATAGCCCTGAGTCTCTGCAGGGGTCCCCAAAGGGGAGGGGAGGCTCTCTGGGGATCCTTATGTAAGTGGGGGGCTCTCTGGGGACCCTGAAGCAAGGGAGAAGCTCTCTGGGGACCCTGATTTTAAGGCAGAGGCTCTCTAAGGACCCAGATTTAAGGGGGAGGCTCTCTGGGGACCCTAATGTAAGGTGGGCTTTCTGGGAACCCTGGTGTAAATGGGGGGCCCTCTGGGTACCCTGATGAAAGGGGGAGGCTCTCTGAGGACTCTGATGTAAGGAGGAGGCTCTCTGGGGACCCTGATGTAAGGGGGGCTCTCTGGGGACCCTGATGTAAGGGGGGACTTTCTGGGGACCCTGATGTAAGGGGGGGGCTCTCTGGGGATATATATACACACATACACGTATATTACTGTATATACATGTGTATGCCCGCCCAAGTGTATGACTTTCTTTACTACGCTGCTATGGGCTCTAGCCCCAGATGTTTTGTAGACCTAGCAATGCCCCTGCCCAGCTGTGAACCAAATTCCTATTAGAGGATTGCTACATGCACTCCAGATATGGACTATGGGCTATATAGTGTGCACACAACTAATGTATACTGCTTGTTCCAAGCAAAGGGGAGTGAGGGAAGAAGGAATGGTTCAGGAGCTCACGAAAGACATTACAAGGAGGCATAAAAACACAGAAAAAAATTTCATGAAAAATAGGTTACAGGGCCATTGGGTAGTAGATGTGTAGGGATTATTTTTGGAGAATAAGGATATAGTTTAGTGTTAAATAGCATTTGTGCATTTCTCTATTGGACATAGAGTTAGACTATTCCACAGTCAGTGTGAACACAAGTCCCCCTGCGTAGGTGATTTAGCTCTATGTATGTTATATAATAAGGTATTTTGAGTAAGAGAACTTGCAGACTGCTAATGAGCCTTTGTAAATCTCGTACAATGTATAACAGGAATGTCTGTCTCTCTTGTGTGATCCAGGCGCCCTGTCTTATGCTGACCTTGGCACATCTATAAAGAAATCCGGTGGGCACTACATCTACTTGCTGGAGACTCTGGGGCCCATCCCTGCCTTCTTGAGGCTGTGGGCTGAATTTGTTATGATACGGTAACCTGTCACACCCCAATGTGAAAATGTCGGATGCCTGACTGTCATGCCAATCCTCATCCTTTTTGAGTCCCTGACCTGAAACAAGTCTGTGGGTTAGGATATTCGTAAAGTCAGTATGCAAATCTTTTACATACTGGCATTGGGATTGTTCAAGAGCGAGGATTAACATGACAACCAGGCAATTTGCATTGTAAAGCAAGAATGTCTGACTGTAAATAATTGGATAGTTCTGTGCAAAAAAAGTGAGGGTAAACGAGGGTTATACCTGTTGTAACCAAAGCAAAAAGGAGGGAGTGTCCTGTCAGAAAGTCGTTACCCATCAGAATATGTAACGGAAGTGATGTTCCGGCACAGCCATCTTAATACACCCGCACTCGTCCACAGTAAGCACACAGTCAGAAGGCGGCAAGCAGACATCTTGTTACACCCACTTAAGTCTTGCATTTCACACTTATTTTTACTAGTAAACTCAGCTTACAGTATATGGTGAAATACAGTATTTGGAAGTCTGTGACACTGTTTTGATGTTGAATTTTAAAAGCATCGGCAAGCCTGCTGATCTAACAGGTTTGCTAATCTGACAGAACACCGCTGCTTTTAATATTCAGCAGTAAAACAGTTTGACGGATTTCTAAATACTGTATTTCACTATATAAGCTAAGTTTACTGGTAAAAATAAGTGTAAAATGCAAGACTCCAGTGGGTGTAACAAGATGTCCGCTTGGTGGCTTCAGACTGTAGGCTTACTGCGGACGAGTGCGAGGTTAGCAAGAGGGCCACGATGGAGCGTCACTAAGGTTGCATTTTCTGATGGGTAGCGGCTTTCTGATAGAACACCGGCAAATGTCCCAAAAGGGAAGTGTCTGAGGTGGGGTTCTCTATACTGTGTGGAGCTTTCCTCTCCTTTCATGTCATGTCTCCAGGGCAGGGTGAATCTCTCCAGCAGAGACACCAACAGCGAATACCTGACAGGGGTTGTAACCCGTATTTAAAACTTTTTTTAACCACCGTGCACTGAGGCGTTACTGCTGCAGTGCAGGCCGGCTCTGCAGAATCACACACAGAATCACACGCAGAATCACACACACACACTGTTAGATGTTCTAGCAGATTTAGATACACTAACAGTTTGAAGTCAAATTCCAGTTCACACTTTTTAGGCAGTTACAGCAAACAGTTTTGTTCCTTTTGGGATAACGATTTTGCATAAATAATAGCTGACCATTGTAAGTACCCTGTCAGTGGTAAGTGGTTTGTCTCATCCTTCTAACTGCTACATCTGCAAACCACAAACTTACCAGCTGGATCACCAGGTGAAAGAAAGCCTAAAAAAAGAAAAGAAATGCAGCCATCACAAATAAGAATTGGTAAGCTGCAATATAATAATGTTTGCTTTTGGGTTTAATACCGCTTGTTAAAAATGTGTTAAAAAGCAGAATCAACTGCTCCCTTTCTTGAGGGCCCATTAGCGTGTGTTGCACAAAGGCAGCCAATTCATTGCATTATTGCAAAGCAGTGGTGTGAATGGGCCCTAAATGAAGCATTGAGGATGGAAAGGGAGGATGCTATAGACATCATGAGTCCAACTGTTCTGCCTGTGCTAGGATCCTGAAATCTGCTCATTGCAGCCAGATTATTCCTCTTCTTAACCTACACAGGAAAAATGACAGTTGGAAATGGGTTACTATGGTGACACCGACAGTTCTTTCAAATGCTTGAATAATTCCAGCCCATTAGATCCATGTATTATGGTTCCATGTATGAATTATTCTAGTGTGTGCTTTCTAGGCCAGCAAATATCGCCGTGGTCTGTCTGGCGTTTGGACGGTACATAATAGAACCGCTGTTTGCCCCATGTCATGCCCCAGCCATGGTTGTGAAACTCATCAGCGCCATTGGCATTGGTAAGCTGTTTGTTTTTATTTTTTGTTTTTTAGTATATACATTTTTTTATGTATTATACATTATTAATTCTACAAAGCTTACAGCACCTGTACATACAACTTAAAAGCACAAATACATGTAGTACAGATCTTGACAGTCCTATTGCAAAGCAATATTGAGATCTTAGAACTGCAACAGGACTGCAAAATGACCTTTTTCACATTATTAAACAACAAAAAAAAAAAAACACAAGATACAAAATACCAGCTGCAGTTGTATTGAGCCAAAATGAACACTAATGTCTTAAGATTGTTTCTTAATTCCACAAAAGGCAACAAGAAAATAAAAGACAGCCAAGGCATTTTGGGGGGGTCACATATCTCCCTTCATCGGGGCTTAACACAATGCATCAAAATGTTTTGGGGACTCAAAACACAGAGCTCCTGGCCAAACCAATCCATGGCAGGAGATGCTTGGAACAACTGTCAGTAAGTACGGTAATCATGTCAGCATCAGTGGTAAAATGATGGAGGCTCCATTGTTTTACCGCTGATACCGGCACACTTAACTATTACATTATTATTTCTTGAGTAGGAATGATTAAGGGGGAATATGGCCATCATCCAAGGAATATCCAATTGGCTTCTGGGGGATCAGGAAAGATTGGATCATGCTTTATTGTTATTTTTTGTTTGTTTTTTGCCTTCTTATGGATCATTTGAGTATAGGTTTGTGTATATGAAGGTTTTCTAGTTATTTTTTTTCTATTGTTTGAAATTGATGGACTTTTGTATTTAAATAAAACTGACTGACTATGTAGCTATAATATAAGAATAATGAATAATAAAAATAATAATCACAACAGAATTCTTATAGAAATCAGTAAACACTATAGGATCACTATTTTATATACATGAGAACTAGTTTGAATTAATGGGAATTGTTAGAGAATAAAAACCACACACACATGGGTTGAACAGGATGGACCTGTGTTTTTTTCAGGCTCCATTCACACTTGGCGTTTTGGGATTGTGGCAGAATCGCTGCGATTCTGTCCGCAATCTCATACCACACTACAATCGCAAAATGCAGTTTCAGGTGCCGTTATACAAATTATGTAACTCTTTCATTCAACCTTGTGTTTATATAGCGTTCATCATCGCACTGAACTGTTGGAGCGTGAGCTGGTCAGCAAATCTTCAGACTGTATTCACCGTACTGAAGTTAGTGGCTATTGGACTTATCATAGTGCCTGGAATGATGGCATTAGCTGCTGGTAGGTAGGATTTGGTGACCTGTCTTTGTTGGCTGTTTCCTGTTATGTACAATGTCAGTGTGATTTCAGTGATCAGGTAAAGTTGGTCTTTGGTTGCTATGAGCTACAGCCACACCTATCGTGTATTTCCACTTTTGCAGCCAAATTGGTATAACACTGACATTATGGTTATTAAAAATATATATTTTGTGGTTCCTATATTTGCGTGCAGTTCCCCTTTCATTACCATGGCTGTATAAGGCCTGGGTCACCTCTGACATTTAGATCTCTATATGTGGGGTGAAAGATAAAGTTAGACAATTTTTTATGATGGATTGAGACCTCTGTGTTTTGTCTTCTGCTTCCAGGACGCACAGAGAACTTCCAGGATGCGTTTGATACCTCCAACCTAGCTCTGGATAAAATACCCCTGGCCTTTTATTCAGGGATGTTTGCATTTGGAGGCTGGTAAGTTTTAAAAAGTCATTAAGGTTTTTAGATTCTCGGCAGCTATGTTCTAGCTGTCTAATATCTTTTTGGTAATCACAAAAAGTCCTTTTACGCTATGTTTTGTACTTACACAGTGAAAAAGTCATTAAGGGCTGTCAGGGGTTAGCTCAAGGGGGATCACCTTCCCTGGGAAAAAGGTAGTCCAAACGGCAGGTTGTCTTAAAAATCAAAAGCCAGTTTTATTTAAAAATGTTGCATGACAATTAAACAAACAAAACAGAAAATAAATCCTTGCCATCCAGGCACTAACTAAACATTGCAGATTCCTAGCTCAGAGGTGAAGGGATTCTCCCAGTCACCCACAAAACAAAGATAACGGAAACATTAACAGAAACATTATTTTTCTCTCACAAAGAAAACTTCACATAAGCAGCTCTCTCAGGTTTTTGGGTTCCCGAGTCCCAGGCCAAGAGCAATCCTTTGCTTACTTTATACCATTTGTTGGTGGACACAAGTGGACCGCAAAATTTGGTCCGGAACCAACCCTGCCAAGATGGCTGCTAAAACCCGGACCGGATTCCACCTTAATTCTCAGCAAATGAACGCATGCAAGGTGAAACATAACGTCTATCAATCACCTCCCCATTCATAATGTCACATATCCCCCCCCTTCTGCTCAAGCCCCTGCGGCTAAGAAACTGTCCCAACCAGACAATGTATACTGGAAAGGGCATCTGCATTATTCTAAAGTTTCCCAGCTCTATGCTCCACTGTAAACTTAAATGCTTGAAGAGCAAGGAACCACCTTGTCACCCAACAGTTTTTCTCCTTGTTATCACACATCCATTTGAGAGGGGCATGATCAGTGACTCGTTTGAATGGTCTCCCCAACAGGTAATACTTCAGGGCATCTAAGGCACATTTGATAGCTAAACATTCCTTCTTAACAACGGCATAGCTTTTCTAATGTCTGTTCAGCTTTCTGCTCAGGTAGACCACTGGGTGCTCCTCACCATCTCTGACTTGGGACAGTACCGCACCCAGTCCCACATCAGAGGCGTCTGTCTGTACCACAAACTCCTTTGTGAAATCTGGGGTCACGAGCACAAGTTGTGCACAAAAAGCTTGCTTCAAACATATGAAATGCCTTCTCTGCCTCAGGATTCCACTCATGATCATGACTGACCCTTTACCCTTCGTCAGATCTGTTAGTGGGACTGCAATGGTGGCAAAATTGTGTATAAAACGCTTTCTGGTATCCTGTGATCCCAAGAAATGCACAAACTTGCTTTTTATTTATAGGTTGGCGCCACTTTCCAACCGCCTCAAATTTAATGATCTGAGGCTTGTTCAGCCCTCAACCAATAAGTTAGCTAAGGTATTTGGTCTCCTCCAAGCCTATGGCACACTTTCTGGGGTTGGCAGTGAGTCTTGCTTTCTTAAGGGAATCTACTACTGCTTGCACCCAGGGCAAATGAGATTCCTTGTGGATGACTACTTCGTCCAAATAGGTGGCTGTGTATTGGCCATGTGGTCTTAATGTCTTATCCATCATTCTCAGGAATAAGGCAGGGGCACCATGCAAACCAAAAGGCATCCGTTTATACTGGAAAGACCCCTCAGGTGTAGAAAACGCTGTTTTTTTTTTGCAAATTCTGAGGTATCTGCCAATAACCTTTAGTCAGATCTAAAGTAGTTATGTATCGGGCACTTCCCAATCTGTCAACAAGCTCGTCGACCCAAAGCATTGGATACGCATCAAATTTGGAAACGCTGTTCAACTTCCTGAAATCATTACAAAACCTTATAGTTCCATCTGGTTTTGGGACCAACACTATGGGATTTGACCAGTCACTGTGACACTCCTCTATCATGTCCAACTCTAACATGTTCTTTATTTCATTTGCAACTGCTTCTCGCCTAGCTTCGGGTATTCTATAGGGCTTTACATTTACACAGACACCTGGTTCCTTAAGTATGTCATGCTGTATAACTGTGGTCAGTCTGGGCAGGTGAGAAAAAAAAAGTCTCTATTTTTACTCACAAACTCTTTAACATCCTTCTGTTGGGCCACTGACAAGGTTTCAGTTATGGGTATTTCAGGTGTCCAAGAGGTCATGTCCTTCTGGGGTATTGGGACTGCCAGTAAAGTCTCTCTGTCCTTCCAGGGTTTCAAGAGATTAACGTGATATATTTTGCTCTGGTTTGCCTTTTCCTGGCTGGTAAACTTTATAGTTTACTTCCCCTACTCTTTCAATAATTTCAAAGGGACCTTGCCACTTTGCTAGGAATTTACTCTCAACCGTGGACACTATCACCAGGGTTGAAGGTTTGGGCTTTAGCACCGGATTATAAACCCTTCTCTGGGACTCCTGGGCTTGCTCCATATGTTCCTGTACAAGCGGCATGACAGCTGCGATTCTATCTAGCATTAGTGAGACTTGCTCGATGACGCTTCTATAAGGCGTGGTCTCTCCCTTCCACGTTTCTTTCGCGACATCTAGCAATCCCCTGGGATGTCTACCATACAATAGTTCAAAAGGGGAATACCCTGTAGAGGCCCGAGGTACCTCTCATATAGCAAACATGAGGCATGTCAGCAAAAAATTCCAATTACTCCCATCTTTGTTCACCACCTTTTTAAACATGTTTTTGAGCGTTTTGTTAAATCTCTCCACAAGACCTTCAGTTTGGGGTGGTAGACAGAGGTACGGAGTTGGGAGATTTTGAACAACTTACACAAATCTTTAGTGACTCTGGACATAAAATAGTGTGCCTTGATCCGTTAAAACTTCTTTTGGAATACCCACATAACTAAATACTATACCTGGACAAGCTCTTTTGGAATAGTCTTAGCTGAGGTATTATGCAAGGGAATGGCTTCAGGATGCATAGTCCAGTATTACCGGTATGTACTGATGGCCCGGGCAGACTTTAATACTAGTCCCACTAGATCTATGCCAATTCTTTCAAAAGGCACTTTAATTATTGGTAACGGAACCAGCGAACTGCGAAAATGGGGCGATGGCGCAGAATACTGACACTCGGGCATGACTCACAATATTCTTTGACATCTGCATGTAACCCAGGCCAAAAAAATCTTGGGGTTATTCTCTCCTTGGTTTTCTCTATACCCAGATATCCACCTATTACATGACCATGGGCTAAATCGAATACCATCCGGCGATAGGGTTTGGGAACCACTAGCTGCTCTATCTCCTCCTCCCCTTGCTTTACCACCTGATACAGCAAGTTATTTTTAAGAGTCATATAGGGAAAAGACACCCCTACATTAGGTTCAACAGGTTCCCCATCCATCATTTTAATGTTTTCTCTGGCTCTATTGAGTGTGGTGTCTTAGAAGTCAGGAACAATAATTTTTGTACAGAACTACTAAGTCATGCACTACGTTCTGCCCACTCTCACTATTAGAGTCAGAGATAATTTCTTGTTCATTATCCTCAAGCTGGGGGTGGGATTCAAGCTCCTCCTGCTCCCCAGCCATTACAGAAAAAGGAAAAGGGTCTACCCCTTCCTTGGACACACCAACAGTTTCCCTTTCAGTTTTGCAATCAAAAAGTCCGGAGTGAGTTCCAGTGTTTCCTCAGCAGGGGGTGCTCTGTCCTCCTGACTCCTTTTGTTTTCCCATAAACTCCAAAAATGTGGAAAATCTCTGCCCAGGAGAGCTTCATGAAGTAGTGAGGGCACCACCCATACTGAACTTGTTAGAGTGCTCAAGGGGTATCAACCTCAACCACAGCAGTCTGGTAGTCATGTGTGTCCCCATGTATACAAATAACTCCAATAGTGCTAGGGTGTAACTTTGTTGGACTTACAAAATCACCTTCTTGTTATTTTTCCCCCGAGCCCTTGAACCCCGGAACAGTCTTACCTGATCCTCCAGGCGGTTTTTCAACCCTAGCGACATTGGGGTGAGGTACGGACAAGTTTCTCCATCAGGTCCACCAGCTGGTTTGCAGTCTTAGGGTCCCCATGGCTGACCCACTTCCTCAAAGTGGCAGGGAGCGCACGCAAATAACGGTCCATGACTACACGCTCCACAATCTAAGGTACTGACAAAGCCTCTGGCTGCAGCCACTTCTTGATGAGGTGTATCAAATCAAACATCTGGGAGCAGGGTGGCTTATCAGTACTGTATGACCACCGATGTACCCGTTGAGCCCGGACTGCAATGGTGATGCCCAGGCAATAACTGGCACGCACCATTTCTATTCCACCAGCAAAGGACCTGCGGACCCCTTCTTTAACTCCACCAGGGCCTCAGCAATCAGGTGGTTGATTTCCTGCTGGTCTTCAATGGCCTACAGCAGGGCTTTTAACACGTCCTCCATCTTTCCACTTGCTCAGAAAGATGCCCGCCAAAAATCCACCATATGGTCAGGGGTTAGCTCAAGGGGTGATCAACTTCCCTGGGAAAAAGGTAGTCCAAATGGCAGGTTTTCCTAACCACTTCCGGACTGCCCCACGTACATTTACTGCAGCAGGGTGTCCCAGGTGTGCAAAATTACGTACCTGTACGTGATTTTGTGCACGCGGTTTAGGGGGGTGCTCTCGGTGTGATTGGACACAGCGGGAGCCAATCAGCGGGTTTATAAAATAAAAGTCCCTAAATTCCGTAGTTTGTAGATGCTAGAACTTTTGCGCAAACAAATTAATATACGCTTATTGGGATTTTTTTTTACCAAAAGTATGTAGCTGAATACATATTGGCCTAAATGGATGAAGAAATTATTTTTTTTACATTTTTTCTTTTTTTTTTTTGGATATGTATCATAGCAGAAAGTAAAAAATATTGTTTTTTTTTTCAAAATTGTCGGTATCATTTAAGGTACAGCGTTGCACGACCGTGCAATTGTCAGTTAAATCAACGCAGTGCCGTATCACCAAAAATGGCCTGGTCAGGAAGTGGGTAAAACCTTCCAGAACTGAAGTGGTTAAAAATCTGACTTGTAGCCAGTTTTATTTAAAAAGGTTGCATGAAAACAAAACAAACAAAACAGAAAATTAATTCTTGCCATCCAGGCACTAACTAAACATCGGTAGGTTCCTAGCTCAGAGGTGAAGAGCTTCTCCCAGTCACCCACAAAACAAAGATAACTTAAACCTTATCTTTCTCTCACAAAGCAAATTTCACATAAGCAGCTCTCTCAGGTTTTTGGCTTCCTGAGTCCCAGGCCCGGACTGGATTCCAAGAGCAATCCTTTGCTTACTTTATACCACCTGTTGGTGGACACAAGTGGACCGCAAAATTTGGTTCAGAACCAACCCTGCCAAGATGGCTGCTAAAACCCGGACTGGATTCCACCTTAATTCTCAGCAAATGAACGCATGCTTCCCCCGATACCTAGAGGACAGCTGTGATCGGCGCGTGGGGGAGTTACAAGATTCTCCTCCAGCAGCTTTCAGCAGCTTTAGTGACATACAGCGGTGATCGGTCACCGCTGTATGTCACTGCATCCTCCTCCATGCCCCCTCCGTTCCTCTGTGCCTCTCCGCTGTCCCCTCCGTTCCTCTCTCATTATCTGTGCCTCTGTTCTCCCCCTCCGTTCCTCTCTCCTTTTCTGTCCCTCTCAGCTGTCCCCTCAGTTCCTCTCTCCTTCTCTGTCCCCTCCGTTCTCCCCCTCCGTTCCCATCTCCTTCTCTGTCCCCTCCGTTCCCCTCTCCTTCTGTCCCCTCCGTTCTGTTCTCCTTCTCTGTGCCTCTCCGTTCTCCCCCTCCGTTCCTCTGTCCCCCTCCTCCTTCCTTTATGTATGGACAGAGTCAGCTGACTCTGTCCATTCACATAACGGAAACATTGTAATCTCCTGTGATTACGATGTGTCAGTTTATGAATGGAGAGGAGCCGCTGTCTTCTCTCCATTCATTCTCAGTGCAGCTGAGGCTGCAGAGAAAGGGACTGGGGAATCTCTATCCTCTGTCTCTTTCTCTGTCTCAAGGGGGAGATATCAGAGGTCTGTTAAGACCCCTGATATCTCACCAAAGCCCCCCAAAAGGGCTGATTAAAAAACAAAAACAAAAAATCAATAAAGAATAAAAAAATATTATTGTAAAAAATAAAAATCACACACATACAACGTTCACCCCCCCCCCCCCAAAAAAAAAAAAATCAAGCACTGTTAAAAAAAAAAAAAAAAAAAAAAAAAAAAAAACTGTCACGTGACATTAAAAAAAAAGTATCGGTAATCGGTATCGGCGAGTACTTGAAAAAAAGTATCGGTACTTGTACTCGGTCCTAAAAAAGTGGTATTGGGACAACCCTACTTATGTAGTAATAATTCAATTCACACACATTGGTACCAATGTGCTTAGAAAAAGTTGGACATGCTGTATTTTGAAGCAGCACAGAGTATTAGATTGCAATGTGCTGTGGTGCATAGAAATTAATGAAATGATAAAGTTACATAAAATTAATTAAAAAAAGAAAAAAATAGGAAAACAAAGTGATGCATTGTAACAACTCAGCGCTCCTCCATATTACAGTCCATGCCAGTGGGCATGCGTTATACATAGCATAAAGCATACCCACTGGTGTGAATAAGTCCTTAAAGTTTCCTTACCTTGCACTTGTTCCATGTTGCCTCTTTTTAAAATCTTCCCATTAGGCCCCATTTACACTTTACTGTTTTGTTGCAATGTGTTACTGTGCATTACAGTGCTCTGCAATGCTGGTGCATTTGATGTTCGCTGGGTTAAGGTGTTGGGGTGCTACTACCATGTATGTGTTTTTCTGAGCATTGCTGTAAAGCTTTCTCTTATTTCAACCTGTTGATCCTGCTAAGTACAGCTTATCTTTCCACTTCCTTTGTTAAAATGACATCACTTTCTAAGCAGATCTGTAAGGAGTAGCAGTGTTGTCACCCTCCCAATGGATGCTTCCACTGGGTTCTGCCATTCATGTACAGTTAGTCAGTGGGAGCTGTAAAATGTTGTATTTAGTGGGCTTACATGCTACTTCACCACTGGTCCTTTTCATTTATATTAGCTAAACAATGGACCAGGAAAAACAACAGAGACCCAATGCACTCCTGCTTCCTATGTCACCACTATAGAATGTTCATCTGAACCTATGATATGGGTGCACAGACTGGAAGTAAAGAGGCATGAAATGTGCTGCAGTAATATTAACCCCTTTCCGAAATGGATTTGGTTTGAGATTTAAAAATAATCACTGGGTCTGTTTAAGTTACATACCAGCCCAGCATTTGGAAGCAAAGAAGGAGCACAGCCTACTTGCTACTGATGCCAACAGTCCTGGATTTGCTGCAACAATCCAGAATTGTGTTCCCACGATGTCTGCCAGGCCATGTCCCAGGATCACAAAATCAACCTCATCTGAGCTACTGCACCCACCTAGAAAGTGGACAACAGAAATGCAGACAGTGCAGTGTTAACAGTGCCTCAGGATCCAGGACCATAATATAGGTGAGTATGCGATTGTGGTATTGTGGACATTTTCTCATTCGATCAGAGAACACTTTGCAATAATTAAGAAAATGCAAAGCATTCTCTGAATGGTGCCCATGCTATGTGGAGAGCACTGAAGTATCTATGTCTACTTCCCGGTTTCTCAGTTTCCAGGAGAAGGTCAGGTAAGGTATATACATAGTTACATTGCTCCAAGCTGGACCAATGTCACTATGTAACAATATACCATGCCTGGAATTCATCTTTAAAACCTTGAATATTATGGTCTGTGGACACAAAATCTATTATCCTGTGTCTAGTTATCCCTTTTTTATTTAAATTCCAGGTTTTATGTTACTTTTGTTACTGAAGAGATAGTAAACCCAGAAAGGTAAGTTGACTTTTTCATTTGATGCAAAATAAACTTTCTGTCAAATCTATATCCTGTATGGGCTCTTGAGTTATCCATTGATATGCGCAGTCATGTTGGAATGGGAAGGGGCCATCCCCAAACTGTTCCCACAAAGTTGGGAGCATAATATTGTTCAAAATGTCTTCATATGCTGACACCTTAAGAGTTCCCTTCACTGGAACTAAGGGGCCAAGCCCAACCCCTGAAATACAACCCCACACCATAATCCCCCCTCCACCAAATGATCTGGACCAGTGCACAAAGCAAGGTCCATAAAGACTTGGATGAGCGAGTTAGGGGTGGAGGAACTTGACTGGCCTGCACAGAGTCCAGACCTCAACCTGATGGAACACCTTTGGGATGAATTAGAGCGGAGACTGCGAGCCAGGCCTTCTTGTCCAAAATCAGTGCCTGACCTCACAAATGCGCTTCTGGAAGAATGGTCAAATATTCCCATAGAAGCATTCCTAAAACTTGTGAACAGCCTTCCCCGAAGAGTTGAAGCTGTTATAGCTGCAAAGGGTGGGCCAACTCAATATTGAACCCTACCGACTAAGAGCCATTAAAGTTCATGTACGTGTAAAGGCAGGTGTCCCAATACTTTTGGTAATATAGTGTATATATAAATTTATCTCTGCAAGAAAATATCATACATCATGATTTACCAGGGTGACTTGCATATTTCAATATTAGTTTCTATATGTTGGTAATAAAAGGTGTCAATGCCTAATTGGCACCAGTGTGTTTTTCCCAGGAATATCCCCATAACTGTGATTGTGTCACTGATCATAGTCACCATCTGCTACCTGCTCACCAATGTGGCGTACTACACTGTCCTCACAACCAATGAAGTGCTGGCTTCTGAAGCTGTTGCCATGGTGAGTACTGACTTTACCTTTGTAGAGGTAGGTTAGCAAGTCTATAACTGCACATTCCTTTTGATGTCATTGTTTTACTAATTTCTGCTTATTGGAGAGGCCTTGGCACTTTCAGCGGCAGTGACAACGTAGCCAACGACCAGTCTTGAAACCTGTAGACTTCCTCCACTGACTTTCTTTGGCTGAGTATATTACCATTTGGCCCAGTATGTGTCATCAGGCAAACGTTTACTGGGTGGTCAGGCAGAGAAAGTCTATCTATCCCGTTCTTTAGCTCTAAAATGAAAGGAAATCATGAAGCAAAGCAACTTTCTTAGAATCCTCTGATGGGAGCAGTCATATCTTTTTTATCAGATTTTATTTATGAAAGTTATTTTTATAGCGTTTGCATAGAAATATGCTGCCTTGCGAGACAGCGAGAAAAAAACAAACAAGAAAAACAGAGTACAGATCAGTATTCAAACATTTCCTCCAGCTGATATAAATTACACCATAGCAATTAGATGAAAACATGAGCTACCTTAACCGGAAAGGAAAAGGCCTAGTAACCAAGCTTCCACTAATGGCTAGGCATATAGACTCTGTCCAGCAAGACCATATTGAGCCTAACGTATGCATAGCATTATGTAGGAGAAAGGTATGTTCTTCAAATGAAATGCACCTATTAAATTTGGTGATCCAGTCTTCAAGTGAAGGTGGGTTGGGTGAGGTCCACTTTAGGGCTATCAAAATGCATATAGTAAATAATGATCTAGTAATTGCTATAACCATATCTTCATCCGTAAGGGAAGAGTCATAATAGCCTAAGATACAAGTGAGCATGGTAAGGTAGACCCCAAAGAGACCATTAATTGTTCTGAGCATCTTTTCCCAATACCTCCTCAATTTCTGGCAGTGCCAGATAAAGTCAATGAGATTCCCATGTGGGTGACCACATTTGCTGCAGCAAGAGTCATCTCAAAGTAACTTAGGAGTGTGATAAACGCTACTTTATGAAGTATAAAGAGATGTGGTAACTGTAAGGGAGACAAAGATACGAGTTGCGAGGATTTGAGAACATCCCATACATCATCTTTAATAGGTCCCAACTCTTCCTCCCATCATCTACTACATAAAAGTGGGAATCTGAACAGGAATCTGTCTAATAGCTGTGCCCAGACCCATTTAGTGGTACCTACTTGAACTATTGTGGCAGGTAATGTAGTCAGGGAAATTATAAATCAAAAGCACATTTTTTGATGTTGTATTGAAGGATTTCTGCTACCTGGAGTAGACTGATGATGTCATCTCATTCTTGGCAAAGCCACTGGACTAGGGCTCCAGGACTGCTTATTATACTGTTGCTGTCTATTGTGACTTAAGAGACAGAAGGTGGAAACGCAGCATAGCCCAGCCACTATACAGACAGGTGAACAAACGGCTTCAGCCTAAGCTCCTCCTGACTACACTCCTCTGACATGTTTCACCCCACCCAAGGGGTTTAATCATAGTGACCTAGCATCATAAAGAAATCAGAGATTTTTACCTATTTGTATAGTGACTGGACTCCGATGTGCAGTGTTTCCACCTTCTGTCTTCTAATTTGCTTCTGCTAGCCTGGATGAGCTTCTTTGAATGCCAACATCTGTTTTGTGCTTTGGACTGCAGGGGAAGGCTTGTAGTTCTTTGAGCGGCACTCTAAGTTCTTTGCATATATGTCTATTGGGACCTGTTACAGATTTATTCATGGACATTTGTAAAGTTATTGCTGAAAAGCCCACTTAAAGCTAAACTCTGGAATGCTGTGTAAAAAAAGCAGAACACAAAAGGCAATGATTTGCAAATCTCATAAAACCATATTCTATTCCACTGGCGGCTGGTGCTCAAAATTTTTGGGGGGCGCAAACAAACTACAGACCTTAGTGAAGGACACCAAGGTACATTTCAAATTAAAACCATCAAAAAAAAACACTGTCTACTCTCTGGCCTAGTTCTACAAGTACAAATAAGTTTAAAATAACATTTATATAAAGACTGCTTGTGGTATACTGTTAGACAGAATCTGTCACCTCAAGCGCAGCCTCCGCACCTTATTTTACCTCACACTCAGCCCCCGCCCCTGGAACTTTTTTTGACAGAACTTTTCCCACCGTCTTTGAGCGGGGTTGCTGCTCTTCCATCAGACATACTACAAGAGTGAATCAGAGACTACAGACATATTACAAGAGTGGATCAGAGACTGCAGACATACAAGAGTGGAAAAGTGGAAAAAAAAAGAAAAAAGGAAGGCATTCCAATCATCAAGAAGTAAACTGCTTCCAGATAAGTAGAGGTTCCCCCTCCCAAAGTAATAGGCACACAAAGACTGAATGGGTGCAGCAGATGTGGGGTATGTGCCACTTCTATACTCACCGGTCACATACATAAGGATGACAGGCTGGTCTCTCCTCGTGTAAACCTCAGAAGCTCTCTGACAGACTCTGTGCCTCATCCCGGGGATGTGATAATTGCTGCAGCTCTTCTCTTATCAGTATTGGCCGGTGGACTGGATGAACGGTCAGGACAGACTCCAGGTCAAGAGAGCAGCTAGTTCTAGTGCTGGGAAATGCAGCACTAGAGGCTGCCGGGATCTTCCTGCACCTGATTGGCTGTTAGAACGTTAGCAACTAATAGTTTTCACACCCAGGTGGACATCGGTGCGGGACCCGGGGCATGGGGGACACCTAAACCAGCTCCTACCCGAAAACAGCGGCCGAGGACACTGCAAACACCGCTCACAGACACCTGGCCGATCCCTGCCCATAGTTAACGCTCACTCCAATATCTCACATCTATACAATAGTCACCATTTCTTCCTTCTGTTATGCACTCTATACCAGGGGTAGTGAATTAAAATTCAAGAAGGTCCGGTCGCTAAAAAAAAAAAATTTACGCCCAAGATCCGAATCACACGTCTGTGCCATTAACGATTGTAGGCGTCTTTCTTCCTTTTTTGGCGCAAGCCGCTCTCTCTGGTGCTTTTCTTACGGTTTCCTCCACACGCTCTGGTAATACTCTGAATGTAAATGTCCCCAATAGTGTTTCCCCTTACCAGAGTAATTCATTACATTGGGTGTCCCCATCAGACTACCCCCATAAATCAGTTGCCACCATCAGGGTACCCCCTTATATCAGGTATTCCCATCAGGTTTCTTCATCAGACGGCTCCCTTACATCTGGTGTCTCCCATCAGTGTGCCATCTTACATAATTTGTCTCCATCACAGTGTCCCCTTACAGTAGGTGCCGTCATCAGAGTGCCCCTTTACATCAGGTGTCCCCATCACAGTGCCCCCTTACATCAGGTGTCCCCATCATTATGTCCCTTTACATCAGGTGTCCCCATCAGAGTGTCCCTTTACCTCAGGGGTCCCCTTTAGAGTGCCCCTTTACATTAGGTATTCCCATCAGAGTGTCCCCGTCAGAGTACCCCCTTAACATAATATATGCCCATCAGTGTACCCCCACTAACATAATATGTGCCCATCAGTGTGTCTCCTTAAAATAAAATGTTCCCATCAGCATGACCCTTATTTTATGTTAGGGGGCACTCTGATGGGTAAATTTTACGTTAAGGGGCATGCTGATGGGCACACTTTGTGGTACCCATCAGCATGCCACTTAACATAAAATGTGCCCATCGGATTGACCCTTAACATAAAATGTGCCTATCAGCATGTCCCTTAACATAAAATGAGGGGCATGCAGATGGGCAGGGCACATTTTACGATAAGGGGCACTCTGATAGGCACAATTTATGTTAAGGGGCACTCTGATGAGCACATGCCCATCTGCGTGCCCCTTAACATAAAATGTGCCCATCGGTGTTGCTCTTAAAATAAAATATGCCCACCAGAGTGCCCCCGAACATAAAATATGCTCTTTAGAGTGCCCCTTAACATAAAATGTGCCCATCAGCATGACCCTTAACATAAAATAAGTAGCATGCTGATGGGCACATTTTATGTTAAGGGGCACTCTGATGGGCACAGCAAAGTGTGCCCATCAGTGTGCCCCTTAACAAAATATGCCCATCAGTGTGCACCTTAACAGATTATACCCCACATACCTTGAGGGCAGGCAAGAGCACATTTGGTGAGCTGCAGGGGGGCGGAAGCTGCGAAATATACCTCGCATGAGAGCCAGGAGCAGGGAGCCGCGAGCAGCAGGGTGGTGGGGCGCGCATGACGTCTCGCCCGGCCGGGAGAGAGCGAGAGCTGCGGTGAGGAGCGGGAGGCAGGGTGCACACACGCCATGTCATTGGTTGCTGGGAAACCCGCAGTTCCCAGCAAACCAATGACTGGTACTACACTGGCGGTCTAGGCAGAAGCTTACCGCAGGCAGCCATTGAATGATGGCTGCTTTATACAATACTTTCATGTATATCTCATTTTTACTTTCATTTATATCAATAGTTAAATGAGATTTGCTCCACTTCCCCCAATTTTTTTCAGATTTTTGCACATTTCCCCTATTTTCATACATTATTCTCTCATACGGTAAGACCTGGTTTACAGCTTTCACCCACTGGCTAGGTGTTGGGGTTGTTGGTTGAATCCATTTTCCACTATTTGTTTTTGTGTCAAAAATATATTTCTGCAAGAAGTGTCTCTCACCTAGCCACCCCAATAGACATACTGTACGTCCATCATATCTGTGACAGGTCTATATATAACTTTTCCCAATTTGCTAATAACTTGTTGCCAATATCCCATTATACTACTACAATACCATATTAGGTGGAGGAAATCTGCTCCCGCTTGCCCACACCTTGTACAGTTTGGTGCTGGTATTCTACCCATTTTATACAACCTGTTTGGACTAAGACAAGTCTGATGTACTATATTTAACTGTATTATTTTGTTATTGATTGCTGGTGATGCTTTGAAGTGTGAGGAGCAGATTTCATCCCATTCCTGGTCCGTCATATTCAGAATAGCTACCTGCCATTTATCCCTTGCCCTCATAGGCTCACAGCATATTTTACTCTGTAATAAATGCGAGTACAATTTGGATATTAACCCCTTTCGTCCCTGCGATTTCAATATCCCAATAATGGGATATTTGGATATATTAGGTTTCTCACTTCCAAACTGTGCATGTAGTACATGTCGGGGCTGCAAATACTTATAGAACTATCTGCTCAGGAGGTTATATTGTTTACTTAAATCCCCATATGATTGTATTATATTATTGTCATATATCTGTCCAATTGTGGTTACCCTTTATGTTTCCTTAATGTATTATCCTCCCCCTTGAAAGGTGTCAAATGTGACACCGGAAGGGGGGAGGAAGCAATTAAGCACAAGTTCCACTTTTGGGTGGAACGCAGGTTTAATAGATACTGTTCCACCCCCAATTCTTGTTCCTGCATTATCCACGTTCTTAAATGCTCCAGTTGGCCTGCCAAATATTATAAATATAAATCTGGCAGTGCCATTCCTCCTGTTTTGGGTCGTTGTAAGTTTTAATTTACATCTACAGTTTGCTCATATGAACCTAGAAATCTGAGAGTTCAATTTTTTAAATATCTGTTTGGGTATCCTTACTGGGGAATGGGAAAACACATATAGGCACTTGAGTTATATAACTGATCTAATATATTCTCCCTGACATCGACAAGGTTAATTTAATCCATATCCTCAATTTACTCTTAACATAATCCAACAAGGCTAATCCAACATTAGCTTCCAAGGCTTCGGCTGGTTCAAAGGTAATGTTTATTCCAAGATATTTAAATGATTCCACTACTTTTAATGGAGTCTGGGACCTGGGGCATGTGTATTCTTACGTGAATCTTGGTGTGCTTTGTTTATTTCTTCCAGATCTGTGCAGTAATCCAGTGTGAGACTTTACCTCTGCACAGGAGCTTCCTGTAATAAAGACCGCTCACTGCTGCTCTCTCTCCTTGTGCGGGGTGACTGGTCTCGTTTCTGCCCCCTCCTGTAGTTTTCTGCAGGCAGCCTGTAGTGGGTGGAGCTTACTGGGTCTGCTCTCTGCACAGGCTATGTACAGCTTAGTGATGTCATCACAATTCTTACAAGGTAGCAACTGGGTTTGCAAAGTTATTTAGTGTAGACAAAGTGTATTTATATCCTTTGTAGTTTTTAAGGAATAGATTTAATTAATATTTAGGTTTTTGTGCAGCTTTAAACTCTTCTGTCCTGTTACCTTTCTATGTTAGACCTTTACTGACAACATCCTGAGTCAAGTCTCCTGGTTGATCTCCATACTGGTGGCGATGTCATGCTTTGGAGCTCTGAATGGGGGAATCTTTGCTGCTTCTAGGTAAGTTATCTTCTTCACAGCCCCTGGTCTGGTGTATACGGAATGCATCTCACCAATGTGATCTGTCCATCTTATCTAGGATGCTGTTTGCTGCTTCCAGAGAAGGTCAGTGGCCACCTCTGTTCTCCATGATCCATATTAGAAGGCACACACCACTTCCTGCCTTGGTATTAATGGTAATGTTGTTTGTACTTCCTTTCAAGTATGGTTGTTCTTTATGCATTTCTAGTTCAGTATGTGTGTGTGGGCAGGTACAGCGGCAGAAAACACTCAGAGTCCAGGTGCAGAGTAGCGGGAATATATTGTAATTGAAGTTTGAAAATACACAACAAGCCCAACGGGAAGGCAATCTGACCGCGAGCACTCACAAGATGCAACAGTGATTTGTCAGTAGCAGAAGGTTCCATGTGTGCCGACAGCATCCATCTCGAGGAGCAGAATGAGGTTTGGCCGGTCTGTACCCAAGTGGGGAGGCTCTCAGATAGGATGGCATGTCCCTGCACTTTCCCTACTCCTCTGGAAACTTTTCCTGGTGCTAAGCACTGTCCCTGACAGACAGGAGACCTCTCCCTACTCTAGCCACACACAAAATGCATGCCAAGCCAGGGTCTTAAGTAGACTCTGCCTGACCCAAGATAGCCAAAGTCAAATGGGGCACCAGGATCCAAGCAGATAGGTGCCCCTTGTGACCCAGGAAACCATAGAGTAGGGGTAGGCAACCTGGGGCCTCCAGCTGTTGTGGAACTACTCTTCCCATGAGGCATTGCAAGGCTGGCAGTTACAATTATTCCCAGAGGTATGATGGGACTTGTAGTTCTGCAACAGCTGGAGGGCCCCAGGTTGCCTACCCCTGCCATACAGGAACTAGGTTACTCTTGAATTCCTCTCCCTCTGCAATGCCGCTGCAGTCGAGCGCCACCTGCAGTGGAGAATATTGACTACACCTGCCTACATGTTGGGGTGAAAAGTAAAATCTGTTTGGTTGACAAAGAAAAAATTCAATATCTTCACTAGGCCATGTGTTTATCTCTTCTAGATGCCTTTGGTCTTCGTAATGATTGGAATCGGTGACCTTTATGGACTATTGAACTTTTATAGCTTTTCTCGATGGCTTTTCATGGGATTGGTAACGCTTGGACTAATTATCCATCGCCAAAAACACCCTGACCTACCCCGACCATTTAAGGTGATAAGATGTAGTCTACAGAATGTCATAAATGTAGCTTTCCAATGCAGTTGTAATTTGGATAAAAACAATTGTAGTTATGAATATTTGAAGGCATTTTAAAAAGGAGTGATTTTTGGTCTTATCTTTCATAGATAAAGCATATTTTTGTGTAAATTTTGCTGTTTATATTCAGTTTTAGCTTAACGTTTTGTTATTGTTCTGTTAAAGAAAATGTTTTGTTATTGTATTAAATATAGAGATTTGTAGATTTTCCACTAAAGGGAGCTGTGTATTTGATTAAGCCTGATCCAAACACTGCGCCTAAAATCTAAATCTTGAGGAAATTTTTTTTTTTTACATTTCATAGCTGACCATGTAAAAAAAAAAAATCATTCTCCCCCCCCCCCCCCCCCAAAGAGTTTTGTTGGTATTTGATCACCGCTGCTTTTTTTATTCTATAAACAACAAATTATATTATATTATAATATATATATATATATATATATATATATATATATATATTATCACACATACACTTTCTGCTATAAAACATATTCAATATGAAAAATTAAAAAAAAATCCAATTACTTTATAAATTTAGCTTATTATGTATTCTGCTGTATTCTACATATTTTTGGGAAAAAAACTAAATCTAAATAAGCGTATATTGATTGGTGTGTGCAAAAGTTAGTGTGTCTAGAAACTATGGGATTTTTTTTTTTTTTTTACTTGTAATGGCCGCGATCAGCAACTTATAGCAGGACTGCGATATTGCGGCAGACATTCAGACACTGACACTTTTTGGGGACCAGTAACACTAATACAGTGATCACTGCTAAAAAATATGCACCATTACTGTACTAATGACACTGGCTGGGAAGGGTTTTAATCATCAGGGGCGCTTAAAGGATCAACTGTGTACCTAGCCAGTGTTTTACTTTACTGTGGGAGGTGCTTTTACTAGGGGAAGACATGGATCCTAGTCCCTGCTTTGCAGGGACAAAAGTTCCACCTCTTCTCTCTTGTGAGAATGGCGATCTGCCTTACATAGGTAGACTGCCGTTCTGCCTGATGATCGGCAGGTGCTGGCGGACATCGAATCCGCGGTACCGCTGGCGCGCATGCGCGCCCTCTACCCAAAACAGTTGGATCACGTATATACACGTGATCCGGCACAGAGGTGCCAATCTGTAGCAGTAAAATTGCTATAGGGTGGACCTTAAGTGGTTAAAGGCTAACCACTATGCAGAACTGCAAAGCAGAGCGTGTGCATGCAACAAGCAAATACTGTATAGCTGGAAACAAAAAGCAGCGCTTCTACCTCCTATATTAAACACCCACTGCTAAATGGCTGGTGCTCAGCCATGGACTGCGGTCTGCTGAACTGAAGGAAAGAAGATCGCTGGCATCACGGTCAAGTGCAGCAAACATTAGCTTTATGACGACATCGGTGTATACGGCACAATCAATGCATCTCCGCCATAACAGCCTTACTCATGACTATGGCCATAGGTAAGGTCATTATGGTGGAAGCGCATTGACCGTTTGCATTGTATACACCGATGTCTTAATAAATAATGTCTTGCTGCACTTGGCCGTGATACCGGTGATCTTCCTTTCTTCAAATACTGTACAGATGCCTCAAATGTATGAATCAATATCATTACAAACTACTAAATAAAATTAGATTGTTTACAGTAAGTTCATGTCCTTTATTAAATAATTGAAAAGACTATACATTTCTTTATGGCAAAACTCTAGCTAAAAATGAAATTAAAATGAAGAGCCTATTAAAAAGATAAACAAACAAAAACAGCTTTTGCTGCAATATTCACCCTACCAAGTAGAAATCCAGCCTAAGGTACTTAATGTTTTTATTGTTACTTGACATCTTAACCTCTTGGTGCCGGCTGCATGCAAATATGCGGCCTCTCGGCGGGTGGGTCTTTTGGCGCCGAGCGGCTGCATATTTGCCTGCATTAGTGTAAACACAGCTGTCCCGAGAGCCCTGCGCACTCACAGTTACCGGTGCCTAACGAAAAGCTTCACGATCATGTGACCACCTTGAAAGCCAATCACGGTGGTCACATGATCATAAACTCCTTTAAGGGCCGGGAGGCGCCAACTCCGATGGGTTAATAAAAAGAAACAGAATTCCAGCCAAACGCAGGCCTTAAATTGCTTGATTTCCTCATCAACACTGCAGCGCTGAAGTGTCACTACTGGTTGCTATAGCCACCTGCAGCAATCTGGTGGAATAAAAAAAATATAGAAAATATTCTATAAATATAGAAAACATTTCTGATAATCATCAATCCCACATCCCGTAATTGCGCAAGTCAACAAGAAAAGAAGATGGATGGGATTTTAAGGGTGCAAAAAATAGTACAGAAAAAAATATATATAAATATATATAATACTGCGCAAATATACAACTAAATATGACAGCTGCTACACAAATTGTGACAAAGTTTGAACGGAGAATGTGGAAAAAATGTAGCGCTAACAAAATATATGCTCTGTGATACAGTGCAGGGAGGAAAAATGTGACAAATCAAACCCAATACATGTGAAAATTAACCTAAATGTGACAGTCATTCACAAAGCAAAAAGTCCAAAATAAAGTAAATTATATCAAAGAAAGTCCAAAAGAAGAGCATAACAATGAAGTGTCAATCTTCTATCATGCAAATGACCATATGAAACTTCAATAGATGAAATGATGAGGTGAGGTACTCTTACCAGAAAAGGTGGACCCGGATGTCAGCGACACCGGGTCAAAAAGGCTTAAATGATCAAATCAGGGGCTCTCTCTGATGGAAGTAGAAGTCCAGGGTCTCCACACCAGACGACCTCATGGAACTCTGCAGGACTGGAGACACGATGTGTCCGAAAAACACACCACAGCAACTCCCCTCAAAATGAATGTATATAAAAGAGGGGGGGGGGGGGCTCCAATGGTGCAGGTCAAAAGAGTAGGTTTATTAAAACCAATAATACATAAAAAATGATCACAAAAATAAATAAAAGCAATGTGGGGAGCAGATAGCGTGGCCCGACGCGTTTTGTCTAAATAGGACATCAACAGGGGCCTATAACAGCTCCCCCATATTGCACATGTATATAAATATCTAAAAAACATACATCCAATAAACATCAATTAGACATATGAAAATGGTGTTATGCTATTGGTGGAGGGATGTCAGCTGTTCGTTCACTAACCAAGTCTCAATTCAGTTAACCAATAAGCGTATGATAATATAGCAACAATCAATAACAAAATAGGTACTAAAAACACATGGGAGGCAAGGTAAGGTGACTCATAGACAATGTGTGCAACTTGCAAAAAGCCCGCAAAAAACGTATGACGTCCATGTGATTGAAAATGGGAGTATTAGACTCTCCCTTAGCCAATGGAAACAGGCAAAAAGCAAAGCATGTCTGCAATGTATTGCCAACATCATGTCTCGGATGTGCGACATGCTTTGCAGAACCCGGAAGACGTGACTGAAGTCAGATAACCAACCATCACAATGTGTGTAGGTCACGTGACTGATCCAGTCACGCGGTCATGTGTCAAGGTGTCAGCAATGTACTGACAGACTGACGTCCATCGCACGTTCTAGATGTCCCCAGTGCTTCTCCTACTCCAACACACAGCACATGACACCACACGTATCCGCCGCATGACCAATCAGGTCAAGCGGCCGGTACGAGTGGGTCACGTGTCAAGTGGCACCTGACAGCCTGTATTTCAGAGGGGGAGGGCGCCGCTATGTCACATCCTATGATGTAAATAGGATTGCCCACATCCATAGCCCATAAAACCATATAGGTGTAACAAACGATATATGGGAACATATGGCCCAAGATGCAAAATTACCCCAAAACCGAAAAAGTGTACCACAAATGCCTAAAGAAAAATGGAAAGAAAAAATATATATAATAAATTAAATCAAGAACAATATACAATCTAATATGGTGAAATAAATGAATGGAAACCAGTGTATATTCGTCACTATGGCGATTATAGACAGTATAGCCAAAGGGCTGTGTTATCCCTAATAGGGAAGAGGCCAACCCTAACTTAAGCGTAAACCAACATCCCAAATAGGCAAAAATGAAACAGTGTAAAAGGACAAGATCAGGCCTAACTTATAAACGAGTTGATGTCCCACTCGACATTCATACCATAAGGCGAGTAGGACCGCAACTCGTGTATCCAAAAAGTCTCAAGTTTTGAGACCCCCTCTCTGGACTCACCTCTCCAATTAGGGACAACTTTATCAATAATCAGAAACTGAGTGCCAGTGGGATCTCGATTATGATATCTCAAATAGTGTTTAGGGACACTATGATCAGTTTTACCCGCTCTGATGTTAGTCAGATGTTCGTTTACATGAATAGAAAAAAAGTTCTAATAGTGCGCATTATATATTGTTTCTTACAGGGGCAGGTGAGAAGATATACTATAAATTTCGTAACACAGGTGGTAAAGTGCTTCATAGGGTATACCCGCTGTGTGACAAGGGATTGAAATGTCTCCGTTTTACGTCTGCCATGGGTGTTACTCAGACATACGTTATATTTCCTGCAAGGAAAATAGCCTTTACACTGCTGAAAGAAATAGTCTTAGGGGGATCTATGACATTGGGAGCCATCTGTCCTTGAATGGATCTAGCCCCCCTGAAAACAAGCGCTGCTTGGTCCGGAATAACTGGCCCAAGAAATCTGTCATTTTGGAGAACCCCCCAGTGCCTTCTAATGATGTTCCAAATTTGTCTAAATTGGACTGAATATGTGGTAAAAAACGATCACTTGTATTTATCAATAGCGACCTTCTCAATGGAACAAATCCGTTGAATCTCTGCATCCAACTCAGTAGGTTCATATCTCTTTTTTATAAGCCTATTTCTCACAATTTGAGACTGGGCAAGAAAGTCTTCTGTCTGGGTACAGTTCCGTCGCAGTCTGAGAAACTGACTGCGCAGAACCGATTTAAGCCACTGAGCATGGTGACAACTGTGGACCGGAATGTACCCATTCCAGTCGGTGGGCTTAAAATAGGTTCTGAACTCAAGATGTTGGTCGACAGCAATGATCTCCCAATCAAGAAAGTGAACAGAAGTGGAACTGGCCTCATAGTTGAGATGTATGCCTCGGTCATTGGAATTTAGTAGAGACATAAATTCATCTAAAGATGCGGAATCACCCTTCCACAGGAGGAGGATGTCGTCTATGTAACAAGCCCAGGGAACTAATTCAGGTCTCTTAAGGGCATAGACGACATCCTCCTCCCACTTGGCCATAAATAAATTGGCCAGGCTGGGGGCAAATTTTGCCCCCATAGCCACACCTTTAATCTGTAAATAAAAACAACTTTGAAACCAAAAATAATTGTGTTTAGTGGCAAATTTGAGAAGGTCCATGATGAAATTATGTTGTAATAAAGGAATGGTGGAATTCTGAGATAGGCAATATTCAACAGCTGCTAAGCCTAAATCATGAGGAATACATGTATATAACGCCGAAACATCGGCTGTCACCAGGATCATACCTTCTTGGTATTGGACAGACTGCAATCGTCTCATGGTGTCACCGGTGTCCTTAAGATAGGAAGGAGCAAGACTAACCAGTGGTTGGAGATGATAAACAATATATCTACCAATCCTGGATGTCACCGAGTCGATCCCACTGACTATGGGTCGGCCAGGGGGATCGACTGGGTCCTTATGTACCTTGGGTAGGTAATATATAGCCGGAATACGTGGTGCTAATGGTATGAGAAAACTGCTTTCTTTATCTAAAACCCCCAAGGAGGAACCTTCATTCACAATAAGGGACAATTCCCTTTTGTAAACCGATGTTGGATCCCCAGGGAAACGGCTATAAGTCTCAGAGTCATCTAGAATTCTACCCATCTCTCGAATGTAGGCATCTTTATCAAGTACTACGATAGCTCCACCCTTGTCGGCGGGGCGTATGATTAAGTTTCTACACTGACACAGTGGTTTCAAACCTTTAAGCTTAGGATCTGTATATGTTCTCTTATTGGGCAATAAATCCAGATCTTGTAATACCAAACTACGGAATACACTGATGGATGGCGCCATAGTGCCTGGGGGATTAAACAGTGACGGGTTGGATAACCCAGTATGTACAATTTGATTTTCAGAGAGAAGTGGATTATCAGTAGACGGTTGGGTGAGAAAATGTCTCTGGATACTCAATTTACGGATGAATTTTTGTAAATCAATGAACGTAGAGAATTTATTGAGAGTTCTCGGAGGTACAAATTTTAATCCCTTATCTAGGACATGTTTCTCCTCATCTGTCAAGCAAACAGAGCTAAGGTTGAAGATGCCGGCACCAATCATGTTCTTTTTCTATTTGCTTTGGACCCTCCTCCCCCCTCTGGTACCTCTTTTCTTTCTGGACTTGTTGAATAATCTTCCATGGATTTTGGAAAATCCGAATGATATGAGGGCCCGGGATAGTTCTGATTATAGCTATACGGGGACCTGGTACATAGGGATCAGGACGAGTCATTCTAGAATCCCTCTCTTGTAAAGGGTGAAAATGAATATAGGTACGAATGGGTGTTATAAAGGCTAGATCATTCCTTAATTGATTCTGCCTATAATCGTCCCGATTGTCATACCGACCAGATGGAGAGTCTAATAAAGGACCTCTAGAATCATCTCGCCGGTATGAAGAAACTGGGTGTCCATGTGGTTGTCCTCTCCCTCTGTTCTCCCTCTTTTTTTAAACATTAAAATTATTTAAACATTATCATATTTATCCATACGGTAGATGGAAAGGGTGCAGTAGATTACGATTCTCTACATGTTTCACCATGAAATGGCTTCCTCGGGAGATATTTAATCAAGAACTGCATATATGATCACTAAGAATTAAAAAAAAATATATTATAGATACATAATTGTAATAAAAAAACAATATAAGTTCAAAAACACAAACATATACAAAGACAATATTATCATCAATCTCGAAAACGAATGTGTGGGCCTGCTAGCCAAATCCAAGTCTAAATTACCTTTGTATTGGTGAGTTTCTAAAAATCCAATAATAAATTGGGCTCCAAAATCAGAGGGGTAACTGGATAGGGACACTTGGTGAAACCATAGAGGAAGGCATAATGACGCCTATAAAAAAGCCCACCTAAGATGAAGTTTATATTGTAAATCAGTTGTATAATAGTTAAATAAGGTATAAATTTGGTAAAGCATTCATCACCAGTGTCAGTCAGTGGCAGGTGCAGAGGAGAGGAGGCAACACTGGACAATGGTTGGGAATTCTGGGAGCCCAAGACTATAGGCTCCAATGTCCCAGCCGTTGTCGGCGCTCTCTCCTCTCCCCTGCAACTGCTGCTGACTGGCAGAGGGGAGCCAGAGCAGCTGATCACATGGCCAAACCAAAATGGATTAAAAAAAAAAAAAAGGTAAGTTGGGCTGGAATTCAACTTTAAATCCAGAGATTTCTCCTGCAGTACTATTTCAGCCACTAGATGTGGTATTTCAGCCATGGTAGCTCTGGACCAGCACCAGCCTGTGACTGAACAGTGGAAGGGGAAGCAGCACAGTGGAGGAGACCGTCTCTTTCAGCAGTGATTTAACAACTGCATTTCAAATTCTCAGGTTACTTTTGTGTAACATTAAAATTATTTTAAACCCGAATCTCATCCAGTGTGAACAATATGCAAGAAAAAAACAGGAAGGGGCAAATACTTTTATTATCAATCAATGGTTTACTCTTTAAATCATAATGGCAACAGAAACTACCCAAATGACCCGATCAAAAGTTTACATACCCTGGTGATTTGGGCCTGATAACATGCACAAAGGGGTTTGTTAACACAAAGGGGTTTGAATGACTATTAAAAGGTAACCATCCTCACCTGTGATCCGTTTGCTTGTAGTGTGTGTAATTATATATATATATATATATATATATATATATATATATATATATATATATATATAATTTATTAGTTTCTGGACTCCTGACAGATCCTTGCATCTTTCATCCAGTGCTGCACTGGCGTTTCTGGATTCTGAGTCATGGAGAAAGCAAAAGAATCGTCAAAGGATCTGCGGGAAAAGGTAGTTGAACTGTATAAAACAGGAAATGGATATAAAAAGATATCCAAGAAATTGAGACTGCCAATCAGCAGTGTTCAAACTCTAATCAAGAAGTGGAAAATGAGGGGTTCTGTTGAAACCAAACCATGGTCGGGTAGACCAATTAAAATTTTAGCCACAACTGCCAGGAAAATAGTTCACAATGCAAAGAAAAACCCACAAATAACTTCAGGCGAAATACAGGACTCTAAAAAACGTGGTGTGGCTGTTTCAAGATGAACAATAAGGAGGCATTTGAAGAAAGATGGGCTGCATGGTCGAGTCGCCAGAAGAAAGCCATTACTACGCAAATGCCACAAAGTATCCCACTAACAATACGCCAAACACCACAGAGACAAGCCTCAAACCTTCTGGCACAAAGTCATTTGGAGTGAGGAGACCAAAATGGAGCTTTTTGGCTACGACCATAAATGCTTAATTTGGAGAGGAGTCAATAAAGCCTAGGATGAAAGGAACCCCATTCCTACTGTGAAACACTGGAGGTGGATCGCTGATGTTTTGGGGATGTGTGAGCTACGAAGGCCCAGGAAAATTGGTCAAAATTGATGGCAAGATAAATGCAGTATGTTAAAAAAAAATACTGGAGGAACATTCGCATTTATCAGCCAGGAAGCTGCGCATGGGACGTACTTGGACATTCCAACACGACAATGATCCAAAATACAAGGCCAAGTTGACCTGTCATTGGCTAAAGTATAATAAAGTGAAGGTTCTGGAGTGGCCATCTCAGTCTCCTGACCTCAATATCATTGAGCCACTCTGGGGAGATCTCAAAACGTGCAGTTCATGCAAGACAGCCCAAGAATTTACAGGAACTGGAGGCTTTTTGCCAAGAGGAATGGGCAGCTTTACCATCTGAGAAGATAAAGAGCCTCATCCACAAAAGACTTCAAGCTGTCATTGATGTTAAAGTGGGCAATACAAGGTATTAAGAACTGGGGTATGTAAACTTCTGATCAGGGTCATTTGGGCAGTTTCTGTTGTCATTATATAATTTAAAAAGAGTAAACACAGTTAACTGATAAATGGCTTCAGCCAATCCCTAACCATGAGTAAAAGAAACGTTTATGTTATCATTCTCTGTTCTATTATAATTTCATAATTATATGCTCTATTATATTCTTTGAAAAATGACCAAGAAAAAAAATTCTATAATAAATTCTGCCAGGGTATGTAAACTTATGAGCACAACTGTATATAAGCCTAATGACTTGTGGGTAATCATGTTTGCTGACTGCAGATTGCTTTTATAATTAACACAATTTTCATTTTTGTTTCTACTTTGAATGATGAAAGTACAACTACAGGTTTATGAAAAAAGGATCTTGTTTATGTGACTCAAATTTCTTGTTTTCCAGGTTCCCTTGATCTTTCCTTTTGTGTTCACTACAATGAGCCTGTTTATTGTGTCAATGTCCCTGTACTCAGATCCAGTGAATACAGGCATTGGCTGTCTTATCACTCTGAGTGGTTTACCTGTTTATTATTTAACTGTCCACAAGCAAAGAGTGCCCCAGCGGTGGAGAGATGTCTTCAGTAAGTAATTCACATTTTCAAAAAATAAATAAAAAAATCAGTTCTCTGCAGGCCTATTATCACACCTCTCAAGCATTTTCAAAACTGTCATTGAAGATTCTCACATGCGTCTGTTCTGTGGATATTGAAATAACGAGTTGGGCTTTAAGATGTACAATATCTAATTGTTGAAGCTATAGGGTCCCCCTACACAACATTGACTTACAACCCCAATTCCAAAAAAGTTGGGACGCTGTAAAATCTACATAAAAACAGAATGCAATGATTTGCAAATCTCATAAATCCATAAATGTTATTCACAATAGAAAACATATCAATTTAAACTGAGAAAATGTATCATTTTAAGAAAAAAATAAGGTATATTTGAAATTGATGGCAGCAACACATCTCAAAAAGTTGGGACAGAGAAACACTAAAGCTGGCAAAGTAAATAGTAGTAAAAAGGAAAAGCTGGAGGAACATTTTGCAACTAATTTGGTTAATTGGCAACAGGTCAGTAACATGATTGGGTATAAACAAAGCATCTTAGAGAGTCGGTGTCTCAGCAAAGCTTGTCAGAGGTTCAGCAATCTGTGAAAAGCTGCGTCTAAAAATTGTCGAACAATTTAAGAATAATTTTGGGACAGGACCATGTCTACTACGGCGTAGCATCCCCTCTTCCTTTAACACTCTTTAAATGTCTGGGAACTGAGGAGACCAGTTGCTGGAGTTTTGGGAGAGGAATGTTGTCCAATTCTTGCCTGAGCATATGCTGCTCTAAAACCAGGATATAGATATATATATGTATTGATGATGCCCTTCCAGATGTGCAAGCTGCCCATTCTGTATGCACTAATGCAACCTCATACCATCAGAGATGCAAGATTTTGAAGCGCTGATAGCAAGCCAGAAGATCTCTCTTCTTTAGTACTGATGATATAGTTCCCATGGTTGCCAAAAAGAATGTCAAATTTCAATTCATTTGACCACAGATTAACTTTGAAACAGACCAGCTTTGGCCCTGAGAAGACGGTTCTAGATCACGTTCAGATATGGATTCTTTGCATGAAGAGCTTTACCTTGCATTTTTGGATGGCACGGCGAGCTGTGTTCACAAACAATGATTTTTGGATGCATTCCTGAGCCCATGCAGTGATGTCCATCACAGAATTATGCCCGATTTTAATGCATTGTCTGCAGAGGGCCTGAAGATGACATCCAAATTTGTGTTTCAGCTTTGTCCCTCGTGCACAGAGGATTTCTCTCGTTGAAGAACATTATTCTGAAATTATTTGACAATTTTTAGACACAGCTTTTCACAGATTGGTGAACCTCTGCCCATCTTTACTTCTGAAACACTCAGATTCCCCTAAGATTCCTTAAGATGCTCTTTTTATAATACCCAATTATGTTACTGACCTGTTGCCAAGTAACCTAATTAGTTGCCAGCTTTTTGCTGCCCTGTTCCAACTTTTTGAGATGTGTTGTTGCTATCAATTTCAAAAACACTTTTTTTTTTCTTAAAATGGTATATTTTCTCAGTTGATATGTTTTCTATTGTGAATAAAATGTTTGAGATTTGCAAATCATTGCATTCTGTTTTAACCACTTAAGGACCAGCCTCGTTTTGAATTTTAGGTGTTTACATGTTTTTTGCTAGAAAATTACTTAGAACTCCCAAACAATATATATTGGTTTTTTTTTCTAACACCCTAGAGAATAAAATGGCGGTCATTGTAATACTTTTTTTCATACCGTATTTGCGCAGCGGTCTTACAAGCGCGCTTTTTTGGGGAAAAAAATTCACTTTTTTGAATAAAAAAAATAAGAACAGTAAAGTTAGCCCAATTTTTTATTGTGAAAGATAGTGTTACGCCGAGTAAATTGATACCCAACATGTCACGCTTCAAAATTGCGCCCGCTCGTGGAATGGCGTCAAACTTTTACCCTCAAAAATCTCCGTAGGAGATGTTTAAAAAAACTCTACAGGTTGCATGTTTTGCGTTACAGAGGAGGTCTAGGGCTAGAATTATTGCTCTCGCTCTAATGATTGCGGCAATACCTCACATGTGTGGTTTGACCACCGTTTTCATATGCGGGCGCTACTCACGTATGTGTTCGCTTCTGCGCGCGAGCTCGTCGGGACAGGGGGTTTTGTTGTATGGGCGGAAGTGATGTTTTGACGTCGCTTCCACCCAGCATTGTTATGGAGACGAGTGGGCGCCGTCTTAGCCTCACTCGTCTCCAGACACAGCACAGAGAAGGAAGCGATCGCCTCCGCCGATACCGACGGCTCCGGTAAGCGCAGGAGGGCACCGGATCGAGGCGGGGGGGTCCTCTCCTGCCACCGATAAAAGTGATCTCGCGGCAAATCCGCTGCAGAGACCACTTTTATCTGAAAGACAACCGCTGCACGAAAACGGGGATACCGGGGTTATGGCAGCTAGCTGCTGCCATTACAACGATATCCGCCGCCAAAGTTGGACGTACATCGGCGTGCGGCGGTCAGCAAGTGGTTAATGTAGCTTTTACACAGCATCCCAGCTTTTTTGGAGTTGGAGTTGTATGGAGGGTATTTCTTTAGATGCCGTTAGTAGAGTTCTTGATATAGCAGTAGCTGACATGGCAGTTTTTTGGCTTTATGTCTTTTAAACCACCCCAAAAATGGCAGTTAATCACTTTAAAGTAGGAAAAGCTCTGGTACTTGCACCATTAAAAAAAATAAAAAAAAAAATTTAGAAACATTGTTTCAACAGGCAACTTAGCTGAAATTGGTTTTACCTGTGGAGTATCTTTTTCGCTAATTTACTTTTTCCCCAATTATCTCCTAGATTTACTAACGATGAAACTACAAATACTGCTGGAAGTTATCCCTCAGGAAGTTAAGACATACTAGACAGGAAAACCCAGTTGGCAACAGCCCCAGGACATGGCAGATGCAGTCTGACACGCATAACTTGTATGTGTATATCTATCCATATATTTAGAAAGATGGAATATGCAGACTTCAAACTGAATTTGTCAGATATAATAAAGAATAATTCCAGACATCAACATATTATAGACATATATACAGCTTGGACCAATATAACTATGCATATGACCTACCTAGCCCATGCCGGTGGAAGCTGGAAATCATTGAAGTAGATACACTGTTGCTTCCAAGTCCCATGCCAAGCTGCTGCCCTACTACATTGTGAACACAGGTCGCCGCCGCTAGGCATGGGCATCATTCAGAGAATGCTTCACATTTTATGAATGGATGCAAAGCATTCTTAGATTGGCTGAGGTGGAAAGGCAGGGCAGAGATTTCATGCTCTCCACCTCATCCAATCAGAGAAAGCTTTGCATCCATTCAGAGAACACAAAGCATTCTCTGAATGGCACCCATGCTGAGTGGCTGACCTCCTGTGTTCACAATGCATCAGGCTGGTTTCTCAACATGCATCCTGGAAGTAGGTGGTGATAACTGAAGTAGTGGTGTCTACTTGAGCAATTTCCAGCTTCCACTTGGCATCGGACTGGTATGTCATTATTAATAGTCATATTGGACCAATGTAACTATGTAGAACATGCTAATGCCTGGAATTATCTAGAAATCAAAAAAATAAAATGTATATTTATAGTCAACTAGGTTAACTGGCTGAATATTTTTAATATAAAAGACTCCTGTATACCCCTGCACAGCAACACTCAGAGTGGGAGTGGACTGGACAGGACCCAACCAATAAGGTTCTGCTGCAGTGTACTTGTGGTGACCGGAGAAGAAAACAAAGTCAAGTCAACCACAGCAGAATTTCATCAGCGTGCTTCCTTTTCATTGTCTAATCAGCAGGCTGGCAGTGTGTCCTTGACTAAGCTGTGTTTCTGCAGTGAAGGTTTCTGTCTGGCAAGAATGCCTGGAAAAAAAGACTGGCCAGCAGAACAGAAAAGCAAAACCATTCCCATATGTACTAGAGATCAAAATTAGAGAACAATTTATGAACACTTGATTTTTTCAGAAATAATGTAAATTTTCATTGCTCAACATTTGATGATATATTTGTTGTGACTATACCATGCTAATAGAACAGTGTTTTTAAAAATAACCAAGATACTTCAATTAAAAACAAAACAAAAAAAAAACCACATTATTTTGTAGAAAACACAATGATCAAAATTAGAGAACAGCAATGACTGTAGCACAGAGAAAGATTACCACTAAAATTTCTGAAGGTTACAACATTTAACAATTAGTAGGAAGTTGTACAGGCCCTTGCTTTGAATGACTTCAGCACATCTGTGGCCACAGGACATCACTAGTCTCACACCGCTCTGGTGTGATTTTGCTCCACTCTTCTTCCAGTCTCTTCCACAGTTTGGTGACTGTAGTGGGTTTCTTGGCCATAACTTTGTCACCAATGATTTTCCAGAGGTTTTCTATTGGATTTAGATCAGGACTCTGGACTGGCCATTTCATTATTTCAATGTTTTCAGCTTCAAGGAACTGCTTTACCCATTTTGCTGTGTGACAGGGGGCATTGTTGTGCATGAAAATTGCTGGCCGATTGGGTGATGAACGCAGGGAAGGAACCGCATGTTGTCGAAGAAGGTTCTGCATTTACTCTGCCAGGTAGCTGTAAAATAGGCCCAACTCCTGCTGCAGAAAACATCCCCCAAACCATGACGCTTCCCCCTCAACCTTTCACTGACTTCTTTGCACACTTTAGGTTCAGTTGTTCCCCAGTTTGATGACATAAGGTTTCCCATCGGCCCCAAATAAATTAAATTTGCTTTCATCACTAAACTGAACTTTGCTGAGGAGCATGTTGTGTGGACAGAGGAGAACTGCTCCAAAGGTTAGTCTTGCCGTTTGATTCTTTCTGCTAATGAGATGTTTGGTCACTGCAGAGTGGGCTTTCAGTCCAAATTCTCTTAAACGGCAATGGTATGAAGAGACAAATCCTTACTATATCCAGCGCTGAACTGGTGAGCAATCGCAGCTGCAGTTTTGAACCGATTGCTCATTGAGATTCTCGCATTATCCTGTCCGTTCCTACATTTGTCTTCCATGGGCGACCAGTCATCTTGGGGGACTTGAATGAGTGTGACGTTGTAAAGATGCAATATTCTAGAAGACATGGATTTTCAACAACAAACTTCTCTTGTCATGGCTGAAAGGATCATCCCTTTTGCCTTCATCTGGGCAACCTGCTGCCAGAGGGTTTCAGTCACTTTAGAACAGCTCACCAGATATAAAAACAAATGTTATTCATACTAGCTATGTGTGTGTGTGTATATATATATATATATATGAATTTTGACTTACCAGAAAGTTTCATATCATGGAATAGAGTACAAGGGAGGACACAGACCATAGGTTATATGCTGCTACCTTCTGGTGACTGGACGACACTGTCAAAAGCTTTGCTGGTAATGCCCCCAGTGCATCCTCATACTCCTGCCCACTCCATGGGTGTTTGAAAAAGTATGAGCAGACCAGGTGAGAGGAATCTATTCCTCAAGGACGTAAGCACTGGAAATGAGCACCCTTATTCACCCAGCAATGGTGGAAGAGGAAGCAGAATGTCCCTTCCTAGGACCTTCAGAAATGGACAAAAAGGGATTCAGTGTTCCAGATGGAAGATGTTGCAGCCAGATATACCTGGTATGTGGCTAGCAGAAAAGGTGTTTGAATATGGTTCTCTGCCCATGAAAGAATCAGACTTGCTTCGTTCAAGATTTTCCAACTTCTGGTACCCACTTGATGGTTTATGCATTATATAGACGCAGCATTGTCTAACTGCAACCTGACTGGGTATTTTGTAGGAGAGTCAGTCTTATCGCTCTTATTTAAAGAATGTTGATCAGGAGCATCAACTCCTGTACGGACAAGGTCAGACAGTCAAGTAATTGTAGACCACAGGCTTGCATCCATCATGACCACATTCCAGGGATGGGAAAAGGAAATATTTCCCAGATCCTAGGGCCAAGTTGGAAATCCACCATGGCATAGGGATTACCACCTGGCTGGACAGCATTAGCAGTAGATCCAGAGCTGACAAATTGAAAAAAGTGTTGGTCTCCCACAGTAAGGCGTAGAAAGTGTTGTTAAAAAGTATACATACCTAAACGATCACCTTTCTATTGAATGTTCAATCACTTATTTTCCTACTCTGAAAATCCTTCGAATAATAAATAATTGTGAATCATATTTCATCTGTTTACATCGTGTTAAAAAAAAATAAAAATACCTTGTGCCAAAAAGTGACCAATGCTTTAAAATACACAGTATACAAAATGTCCAGTGCTTCAGTATTCACAGCATCTAATGCAAGAGTGCCCAGTGTTAAAACACACAACTGCAGTGCTTTAAGTTCACCTAAATTTAAGTGAACAAAAGCATTGTGCCAAAAACATCCAGTCCCTCTGTGATCCTCCACCAGCCACACTAAAACTCACCAAGGACATTAACCCTGTATGATATGGGTCTCTCTTGTTTCTTTATAACACGCCCAGAATTGGCTTTTTCCTCAGAAGATACAAGGATGGTATAGCGCTCTCGCGCTCATTTATACCCATCTCAAAGGATGCTCATATTGAGGATGGAAAGTGAAGAACAAAAAAAACCCATGGTGTAAAGCCGTATATTAAAAAAATATAAACACAATCCATTAAACTCACATGTATAAGTGTCTCGCCAGACACTAAGGGGGAGATTTACTAACACTGGTGCACTCAAACTGGTGCAGTTGTGCAGGGTAGTCAATTAGCTTCTAACTTCAGCTTGTTCAGTTATTACTAAACTAAAAAGGCAAAACTTGTTTTTGTTTTGAATAGAGTGGAGAGGGATTAGAACACTTGTCAGGTTTTATTTCTGTCTGTTCCCTCATTAGGCAGATTCATTCTCTCGATTTATATACTGTTTACGATTATCATTGAAATTGAAAGTAAAAACTTAAAAATTTTGGGTTGTCCCCCAAAAAGTAATAGAGGGGAAATCTTCCAATGAGGACATTAGTTCCGGTGACCTGGGGGTCCCCAAGGGATTTCCTTAATTTGCAGGGAATCTCACTCTGCTTGGCTATGGCACAGGAAGTGAAGGGACATCTCCCCAATAGGGCACAGATGGCAAAAAAAAAAAAAAAAAATCTGTCAGGGATTATAACCCCATTTGATATTCCAAGCACACACGTTCCTGGTCAAATGGCACATAAATAGTGGGTGGTGCAGAGATTACCAGTTGGGTTCTGGAAGCATCAAACGTACATCTGCGCCAGCACACCATGGATCAGCAAAAAAGTTGTCCAAGAATGTTTTTAAATGAAACAAGTTACATCACAAAAGAAGTGCAACGTTTCGGGGCCGCGCAGGACCCCTTCGTCAGGTATGTGATAGGAAGGGGATTATAACCCTTCCTTGTTCTATCCAATTAAAAAATAAAACAATTTTGTCTATAGTTCTACTTTAAGCTCTGACAAAACAAAAGCAGATTTTGCACTATCCAGTTTGAGTAAGTAACCCCCTAAGGATCAAACAATTGTAAAAGAAAGCTGGGGATACTTAGACAGGCAGCTTGGAGATCCACTGAAGCCAGAAATTTCTTAGATGAAATAGAAACATTGGCAGATCTCGCAGACTCCATAGAATTTTGGGGACATTCAGATATCATTTTAAGGATTTTTAGGTCCAAAATATGGTAAATGCCTCCATTCAGATTTGGGACTGTAAATAGGTTTAAAAGAAAACCCTTTGAACCTCACCTCTGCAGGAACTAAGATTACCACTCCTTGAATCTGAAGTGAACTCACAGAGGCCCACAAATCTGGCCATTTGAGATGATGTTGGCAGATTTGAGGGTATGAATTGAGGAGGCAAGGAAAGAACGTTATTTGTAGCCCATGTAAATGATAGAGGCCAGAACATACTTGACCCAGGCGGGTGCAAATGCCAGTGGTCATGCCCTGACTCCAGAGACTGAGGATGACACCACTTCATTATTAGTAGGGTTTCCGGGTAGGCTTGGAGGGTTTTGGAGTCCAAAGCTTGAGATGAAGAGGGACCCATCCTTGATTTAGTGAAGGAGACCTGCAGGGAATGAAAGAACCTCTTTTGAAAGATTTAGCAGCCATAGTCATAGTAGGCTTTTTTGTGGTGTGAAAAGTACTTTCTTCTAAGAAACTGCCTTGATAAATTTATCAAGGGATTCCCAAACAAGTTTTACCATCATAGCCCAAGAATAAAAGGTGCCTTTTAGGAGTAGGCCAAGCCTTTAAGCACAAAACTCTGTGCATATGCTTAGCGAGCAGTGACATCCTAGAGACCTGGCAAGGTACATTCTCTAGGGCAGTGGTCTCCAAACTGCAGCCCTTTGCATGCCTTTATCTGGGCCTTGGGAATGCCTCCCACTGATACAGATGGATGATGGGGCACTATTCCTTGCACTGATACCAACGATAATTGCAAGTTAGACTTACCGGTAACTTGTTTTCCAATAGGCTTTCAGGACAGCACCCGAGAGATCATGGCTCCTCCTCCCACAGGAAACACCTCATCAATTAAGTCTTTAAATTGGAATCCTCCACGTTGCCTCATCAGTTGTTTGTAGAGAACTCCAGCCCCAGCTGCAACACATAAGCGACAGTTATATCATAGTATTACAGCATTAGCATAAACAAAGGGCGGGTTACTGCTGTCCTGAAAGCCTATTGGAAAACAAGTTACCGGTAAGTCTAACTTGCAATTTTCCAAAACGTCTTTCAGGACAGCACCCGAGAGGATAATCGAGACTTACTCCATTTAGGGTGGGACAACAGCCTGTAAGACTTTCCTTCCAAAAGCCTGGTCCCCAGCCGTCATGAGGTCTAACCTATAATGACGGGCAAAGGTTGTCAGACTTGTCCAAGTAGCTGCCTTACAGATTTGTTCGGGGGTGGCGCCAGCTTTTTCTGCCCAACTCACCGCGGAAGCTCTTGTAGAATGAGCCCGGACATTTAATGGACTCTCCAGACCTGTAAGGGAATAGGCTTCTGAGATAGCCATTCTCAACCATCTGGCAATGGTTCCTCTAGAAGCTTGTCTTCCTTTTTTATTACCGGAAAATAAAACAAACAGAGCATCTGAACATCTAAAGTCTTTAGTGTTTTCTAAGTAACTCAAGACTGCTCTTTTAACATCCAGGGTATGGAATTCTTCTTCCTTCTTACCCGATGGATTAGAACAAAAGGTAGGAAGTATTATTTCCTGAGTTCGATTCTGGATCGAAGCGACCTTCGGCAAAAAATTAGGATCCGTCTTCAGAACAATTCGGTCTGAAAAAATGGAAAAGAAAGGCTCCCTGATTGATAAGGCTTGCAGCTCACTGACTCTTCGGGCTGTTGTAACCGCCACTAAAAATACGGTTTTTAAAGTAATCAATTTCAGGGAGGCTAAATTAATGGGTTCAAAAGGTTCCCTGGTCAGGGCCTGTAGAACAACCGATAAGTTCCATGCTGGACAGCTTTTGATTACCACTGGTCTAGACCGGGTAAGAGCTTTGAAGAATCTTATTACTAGAGGTTCTGATGAAATAGATTTTTCCAGGAATACCCCCAGCGCAGCAACTTGAACTTTGAGGGTGCTGACCGCTAAGCCCTTGTCCGCCCCTTCTTGGAGAAACTCAAGCACAGACGAAATTTGTTTTGTAGATCTGTCAGATGCTGTGCACCAGGAGTTGAAGACTTTCCAGACCTTGGAATAGATTGCTCTTGTAACCTTCTTTCTACTGGATAGGAGGGTAGATACCAACCTATCCAAGAAACCTTTCCTCTTCAAGAGCTGCTCCTCAGAAGCCAGGCCGTGAGCTTTAGTTTTGCTACTTCCTGGTGAAACAGAGGACCTTGTAACAGAAGGTCTTTTCTTAACGGAAGGTGCCAGTAAGGTTCTTGTTGCATCTGAAGAAGGGATGAAAACCAAGGCCTTTTTGGCCAGAAAGGAGTGATGAGGATCACTATTGTCTCCTCCTTCCTGATTTTTGCTATGACCCGAGGGATAAGCTGAAACGGAGGGAATGCGTAACAGAGGTGAAACTTCCAATCTTGTGCCAGAGCATCCACTCCCAGTGATGCCTCGTTCCTGTTCAGGGAGAAGAAGCGAGACATCTGCGAGTTTTCCTGGGTGGCGAAGAGATCCACTCTTGGACGCCCCCATTTCTGCACTATTAGCTGGAAGACTTCTGGATTCAATTGCCACTCTGCCTCTAAAATCTGGTTCCTGCTTAGGAAGTCCGCTACTCTGTTTAAGGTCCCTTTTAAATGGACCGCGGATAAGGATAGAGTATGGAGCTCTGCCCAACTCAGAATGCCTTTTGCCAAGCTCTGCAGAACTTTGCTTCTGGTTCCCCCTTGTCTGTTTATGTAAGCCACTGCCGTGGCGTTGTCTGACAGGATCTGAGTATGTTGCCCCTGGACTTCTTTCGCAAAGGTCAGTAAGGCCATTTCTATAGCTTTTAGTTCCCTCCAATTTGAGGACCTTAGGGCATCTTTTGTGTCCCACGAGCCCTGGGCCCACCGGCCGCTCATATGAGCCCCCCAACCCCAGGAACTGGCATCTGTTGTCAACCTCACCTGAGTTGGGAAGGACCATAACAGCCCCTCTGAGTACCTTGTCTGGTTCTTCCACCACCACAGACTTCTTTTTACTGAAGTAGGGATCTTCACTAATGAATCTAGTGAATCCTGCTGGTGATTCCAGGTTTTTAACAAAAAACTTTGCAGAGGTCTGAAATGGAGCTTTGCCCACTGGATGGCCGGAATGGAAGAGGTCAGGGTTCCCAATGCTGACATAACCTTCCTGATGGACAGAACTTGATTGGACTGTAGCAATGACACCACTTGTATCAACTTTTTCTGTTTTTCCTCTGGAAGAAAAATTTTTTGTTCTAAAGAGTTGATACGGAAACCCAGGAATAACACTTCCTGTGAGGGAATCAGATTTGATTTTTGAAGGTTTAAAATCCACCCCATGGATTCTAGATGAACCCGGGCTCTGAGCAAGTTTTCTTGAAGACCTTCTCTGGTCTTGGCAAAAAACAGCAGGTCGTCCAGATAAGGAATAACTGAGATTCCCTCTAGACGCAGAGGCGCCAGAGCTTCGGCCATTATTTTTGTGAAGACCCTTGGGGATGATGACAGACCAAACGGGAGTGCCCTGAATTGCAGATGTACCACCTTCTTCCCTTCTTTCAGTGCTAACCTCAGATATTTCTGCGACCTGGTGGCAATAGGAATGTGGAGGTAGGCATCTTGTAAATCTATTGATGCCATATAGCACCCTTGATACAGGAGGTTTCTTACTGAAAATATTGAATCCATCCGAAACCTTCTGTATTCCACTGATTTGTTTAGCATTTTGAGATTCAGGATAAGACGGAACTTTCCTGAAGGTTTCTGAACCAGAAAGACATGTGAGTAGAACCCCTGGAAGAACTCCCCTGCTGGGACCGGAACAATGACTCTCTGATTTTTCAGTTCCTGAATTAGGGACTTCATGGCGAGAGCCTTGACTGTGTCCCTTGGGACGTTTGTCACTAGGAATCTCCTTGGAGGTTCTTCCGTAAATTCTATCACATACCCTTGGGAGAGCATCTTTACAACGAATTGATTCGAGGAAATGGCTCTCCACTGAGGAAGAAACTCCTGAAGTCTCCCCCCCACCTTGACCGAGTCATTGTGGTTTTGTGGTGGCCGCAGGAGGATTGAAGAGCACTCCACCCCTACCTTTGGGCTTCTGAGAAGACCATGCCTTCCTCTTGCCCTGCGTTTTTGCTTCCTGCTGACCTTTTTGGGGCCGAAAGAAACGCTTACGGGTTTGCACCTGTTTTTTCCTAACCGGAAACGACTTTTTCTTGTCTGCCGTGCGGTCAAGAATGGACTCTAGCTCTGAACCAAATAGCAGATCACCTGCGAACGGAATACCACATAATCTATTTTTAGATGCAGCATCCCCTGGCCACGTCTTCAGCCATAAGGCCCTTCTGGCCGAATTTGTTAAAGCTGCTGACCTTGCTGACATGCGGATAGACTCCGCAGACGCATCCGCAATATATGATATTGCTGCCGACAGGGTTGAAAAAGAGTCTAGAATCTCCTGTTTTGAGGAATCTGCTATGACGTGGGCTTTCAACTGGTTAACCCAGTGATCCAAGTTCCTTGCAACACAGGTTGTTGCCATTGCTGGTTTCAGATTGTGCATTACTGATTGCCAGGTTTTTTTAAGAAGCAGGTCCATCCTTTTGTCCATGGGCTCCTTCAGAGTGCCCATATCCTCAAAGGCTAGGTCCGTAGACTTAGAGACCTGAGAAAAGGCAGAGTCCAATTTTGGAACCTTATTCCATACAGAATCTGGATTTTCTTCAAATGGAAATCTTTTCTTGTGAGCCCGGGAAAAGAAAGGCTTTTTCTCAGGTTCCAGCCACTCTTTTTTAATCATATCAGTGATAACTGAATGGACTGGAAAAGAACGGCCTTTTGAATCTTCTAAACCAGCATACATGCGGTCATGCAGTGAGAGTTCCTTCTTTTCCTCTTCTATCCCCAAAGTGGCATGGATTACTTTCAGGAGTCCTCCCACCTCTTCTAGTGACAATTTGTATTTAGAAGTGGTATCTGATTCATTTTCCTCCTCCTCAGAATCTGTATCATCTGGAGCGAGGGAAACGGACCCTTGAGAAGCGTCCTGGGATATCGGACCCCCAAAAATTGTTTGAGAACCACTCTGGGGTTCTGAAGATGGCTGCGGAACCAGAGGATCCCTAGAGGGACCTGGCTCCTCTCTTAGGTTTGACCTAAAAGCCTGAAAGGTGGCCCGGAGCTCATCCTTTATTGTTGATACTAAGTCGCCACAAACGGATGGAGTCTCCTCTCTGACCAAAGTTGTAATGCACTCTGCACAAAGCGTTTTGGTCCAAGCATCGCTTAATTTTTCTTTGCAGACAGGGCACCTTTTCTTGACTGGTTGGGCAGAACCTTTGGCCTGGACAAACAGAAAAGAGGCATGGAACCACGCTTAAAAGGCTGTAATACAGCGTAAACAATACACCCAGGTGCACTAAGGAAGGAACATCTCATTTTCCATGCCCATGCAAGCCACCACCACCTAATCCCCTGTTGTAGGGCAGATATACTAAATCTAGCCACTGCAACATACCTTCTGAGAGGGGAGGGGGGGGGGGGGGGTGGTGGTGGGGGAAGGGGGGAAAGGGTGAGTAACCCCCCCACAGGAGAAAACGGCCCAGGGTAATAGAGGACACAGTCCCTTACCTTAGCCTTGCTGGCGCCTTGGCTTGCCCCCTTATCCGCTGCATCGCTATCCATAGCTGTCTGCGGTGCGTGGTGAACGACCGGTTCCAGATTCGAAAACGCCGCCGCGCTGACCTGGAACCGGAAATAAGGCGCCAGGTGACCCTGCCCTCTCCCACTGCGCTTTGCGCCGGAAATGACGCTCGCGCCGACCCGGAAGTGCTGCCTGTACGTGGCTGAAGCGCTCTTCTGCCACCAGCAACATGGCGGCCGCCACCGCTCGCTCCCAAAAAGGAACAGAGGGCGGCCGCCCATCAGGCCAAAAATTGAGGCAGCACCCCCGGCGTACAGGCTCTCCCCGAGCACGGAAGAGGGAGAGGGAGCCCACGGGACCGTCCATGTAAGAGGCAAGTGGGAGGCTCACTCTCCTGGCCTAAAAAGACCTAACAGGTGAGAACCTGTGTCTCCCAGGATAAACCTGAGAGATCATGGCTCCCACCAGAGGTGTTCCTCCAGCTGGAGGAAACACAAAAAACTGATGAGGCAACGTGGAGGATTCCAATTTAAAGACTTAATTGATGAGGTGTTTCCTGTGGGAGGAGGAGCCATGATCTCTCGGGTGCTGTCCTGAAAGACGTTTTGGAAAAGGTATTATTGTTATCACTACTCATTATGGGGCACAATTCCTTCTCCTACTGACCACAGATGCTATGTCTTTTTTTTTTACTGACAGGTGTTCAAATTCCTGTGCCCTCTATCCCAAACTAAAAAAAAAAAATTTTGCCTTTAGCTACACTTTAAGAGAGTGGTCTCTAAATTGCAGCCCTTTTCGTGCTTCTGTCCGGCCCTTGGGACACTATTCCTCCATCTGACAATCATGCGGCACCATTCCTCGCACTGATGCCATCAATGGTGCACTATTGCTCCCACCTGACACCATCGATGGGGCACAATTCTTCCTACTATGACCAATGATGGGGCATCATTCCTCCCACTCACTCCATCGATGGAGCACTACTTCTCCTGTAAAAACAAATAACAGGACACTAACAGTTTACTTCCACTGATGCCAGGACATTTTCTACTCCCACTGGCCAGTCTGTGCCCCCCTCCTTTGTTTAAAAAGTTTGGAGACCCCTGCTTTAAGACATAGTTGCTGTGAAATCTGCTTTAGGCAGATAGGCTGCCTATTGCATGTCTGAGATGGGGCTAGAATTAGAGGAAGGAGTTGTATTAGTGTAGTCTAATCGATATTCCAATCGCACGCGTTCCTGGTCAAATGGCACACAAATAGTGGGTGCTGCAGCAATTATCAGTTGGGTTCTTGAACATCAGACAAGCATACATCTTCGCCAGCACACCATGGATCAGCAAAAAGTTGTCCAAAAATGTTTTTTAAATGGAAAGTTACATCACAGAAGAGGTGTAACGTTTCGGGTCCGCGCAGGACCCCTTCGTCAGGAAAGTGATGATTATCCCTTGCCTGACGAAGGGGTCCTGCGCAGCCCCGAAATGTTGCACCTCTTCTGTGATGTAACTTCTTTCCATTTAAAAAAAACCCTTCTTGGACAACCTTTTGCTGATCCATGGTGTGCTGGCGAAGATGTACGCTTGTATTAGTGTAGGACTTTGCTCTGGTGCAGGGAAGCAGCTATCACGCTCAGCGGTATGCTGGTTTTCCAAAATGCCATCTGTAGCATGAGTGATATTAGGCCATATTTTTCTCAGCTCCTTATCTCACCTGTAGGATAGTCCCAAAATGGATGCAGAATGTGTCCAGGAAAAGAATCAAAATAACCCAGGTGCTGACTGATGTCTAGAAGTTGTGTCTTTGGAACAGCAGGCTGTCAGGAAACCAGCAGACATGCTCCTTCTATTCTTGGAGGAAGGCATAGAGCAACTATGTCACCATCTGAGTAACAGTGACGTGTGGGGAGGAAAAACCCTGAAAAGGTAAGCAGTAGAAAAACGTTACCTACTGCCAAGGCAGTAGACACATTTACTGAAGGCGATAACACAATAAAGTAAACACCACCTCACATGTAGAAACAGGACTTGGTCCCAAATACTGGGAAACCTGGTCTTGCCTTCTCCACATGCATGTTCCCATAGGAAACCAAACTTAATCAACCACAGCAAGCATACACCTGTAGTGTCTTCAGGGTCTTCGTGTCATTGGAATGGACCACTGCCTTGGACCTGTATAGCACCCTGCACCTACCTACAAACATTACACCACATGCCAAGGTGAGCACTGAACTCAGGATCCAGTGCAAAGAGCAAACAATACAGGCTAGCCTGCTCCTACAGTCCCCAAAATGTCAAGAGTAATCCAGAAACTACTAGTGTGCCCTGTGGGAATAAGAAGTTGGATCTGGTTAGGATAGTCATTTTAGGAACTGACAAAGAAACTGTTTAGAAAACGTTATCATAAAAGAAGGAGGTCCATGGGTGGGGTTATGAGGGTGTACTGAGCTCAGCTAAGCTTCTGCCAGTGTCCAATCACCTGAAGGTAGCAGCATATAACCCTGGCTCAGTGACTACTGTACGATGAAGATAATACATTAAATGATTAATGGCTCTTTCACATGGGCGCTGAGCAGGTGGATGACAGGTCAGTGCCCGCTCCACTTATGTAGACCGCCTGTCTGTTTACATCCAATTATCCTGCGATCTGATCCAAACACATGGGGAACAGATCCCCCATAAGTCTGTTTTCAGCCGATAGAAGCGGATGTAAATGGACACGTCCGTTTACATCTGCTGTTCCATAGAGGGAATCGGTCTTAAAAAAAAGAAACTCCGACAGGCAGACCTGATCGGCTCACACATGTAAAAGGGACCTCAGGTATATGAATGCTTGATTTGGGTTAGCATGGCCCAGACAACTAGCAATCGCAGGAGGCATTAAGCACAGGTTTCCTTTAAATGGCAACTAAATTTTAGCTGTGATAAATAGGCAAGCTTGCATTGACCACATGCTGCTGTCCAGCTTGCTTGTTAACCACAGATCAAATACAGCATACAGATTTTCATCCACCAAGATAAACTTTTCTTCCTTCATGCTATGCAAAAGCACAGGTAGTAGCTCCTGAAGTGCATTGGCTTTTTAAAATAATTCTGTGTCTGATCCCTTATAGAAACAGATTTTATTTATTTTTTTATTTGTGTACTACACACATGAGTTCAACACTTCATTGAAACCCACTTTGTTTTCCTGCAGTGTAGTACACAGCCAATTTCAAAATTACCTTTTTTTTCCCCCCTTCTTAAAATGTTACATTTTCTCAGTTTAAATATTTTGGATTCTGAATACAATATGGGTTTGTGATATTTGCAAATCGGTGCATTATGTTTTTATGTAGATTTTACAGTGTCCCAACCTTTTTTGGAATTGAGCGCTATACAATCTCACCTAGTCATCTTATGGATTGTGTCTTGTCCGTGGGGATTTTAAATTGTACCTACCAGGAAAAGGAACAAGTCTGCCATTTCAGGTCTTCTGCTGAGTTTGTGGCCTGACTGTGTCTAACCTTCAGCATATCTGGGCATTGCAGTGGTTTCTCTGTTAGAGACATAATTACCGCAATGCAAAGGTCTTAATGGGACCTAACCCACTTTCTAAATCTGTGCTGTATAACATTTACTCTCTGCTCAATACATCAAAGTCAATGTTCTAAAGCAGGTTTGATTCCAACTGGTGGAGGAGAAAGAGCGCTCTGTACTGATATACTTTGATAGGTTAGGTCCATGAGCGAAAACAAGGAGGCTACTTTGAGTGTGTTTCGGAATAGCTCTCCCGCTTTACAAATGGAAAACAGTGGTGGACTGGAATACCAACGCTACACTTGGTTAAAAAACAAAAAATGTAAACACTTAACCGGTGTTCCGTTTGCATCTAAAGGCATCATTTTTAGTTGTAACTAGAGTAACTTTAGGAAACAAAAAAAATAAATAAAATGGTCTTAAGCCCAACTCTGACTCAACTTAATCGCAAAAGCAGTTCTAACGGTGATACTCACCTCCTCTTCAGTGCTGTCTTTCTACCACTAGATGCCCTCAGTCTTCTGGGTTGAATGATGCCACAAGACTGAGGACATTTTGTGAGTGCAGGGCTTCATGGACACAGCCCTTGAGCACTCTGATTATCACTGCAGTGAGCACTTGCATAAAGAACCCGGACACTACGAAAAAGGGAAAAACTTAAAGGGGTAGTAAAGGTTCTCGTTTATTCACCTTAATGCATCAAGGTGAAAAAACACCTGTCAGTGACCATCCAAAGGCGTCCCAGCCATTGGCTCCCGCTGTCAATCAAATCCAAACGCAATGACGTGGCCACCGGGGGGCTGGGCCGAGTCCTGCATTAGGCATCTATGGAGCGCGCCCGCAAGGGGAGAGCGATTCTCCTAGGGGGTTATCTGGTGTGGGGAGGAGTCGGGAGAGCCACTGTGGGACCCCAGAAAAGCAGGTTCGGGGCCACTCTGTGCAAAAACGAGCTGCACAGTGGAAATTATTTATTTAAAACAATAAAAAAAAATAACACCTTTAGTGTCACTTTAAGCACTGGATGGGGAACAGAAGGGGTGAGCCTGCATTTGGGTTTTCAAGCTTTGACAATTTAAAAAATAAAAATAAAGTGGCTACTACATATGATACAGAATGTCAAAAAAAGTATGTATGATTTATTTTCCTAGTAAAGAAACACAAACACCAAGGTGATTCAAGATTTTTTTTTTCCATCTCAAACAAGCCCTTATTTACACATCTGATATTTACAAGTTCAAAAGTTAAGAGCACACAAATTTGATAAAAGGGAAAAAAAAAAAAAAAAAAAAAAAGAAGATTGTACAGCTATAAGCTACATATAAATTAAGGAAAAAAATACAATTTCATTTTTAAATGTTATAGAATACAAGTAAAAATACTGACAGATACATGGGAAAAAAAAAATCACCCACAATATATTTGTGTGTGCTTCAAGAGCCACTGTAAGAAAAAAATAAAATAAATACATAGAAAAATTAGATTTCTTAACACACACACTATTTCCTGCCTGCAGGTGAACAGGATATGTATAAAAACACAAGACTTAAAATATTTCTCTTTAAAGCTAGTTGAAGACCACGCTTCTATGACTACATCACAAAGACTATTATATTGAACGTAACTAAAAGAGAAATACAAAAGGATGTGAGCCAATACAATATAGTATTCTAAAGCATTTATAACTGGCCCACCTACAGATTCCAACAGTGGTTTGGTGCACTTCGAAGACCCCAGATCTTATCAACTGAAATATATATATATATATATATATATATATATATATATATATATATATATATATATATATATATATATATATATATATATATATATATATATATATATATATATATATATATATAAATAATATTCTGGTTATATATCCCAATTAGCAATTGCCAATTAAACCTATATAAATCCAAAAACAGTTTCTTCATGCAACATTGCTTTTACATTAGTGCTCAAAAATTTTACTTTTTTTTTTTAATGAAAAAAACCCCAAAACAAATGAATGATATTGCGAGTGTAATTATTCAAGAGAATAACTTGTTTAAAAAATTCAAAATATTTACTATATTATTTGATGTCAAAATCAGTTTAAAAAAAAAGTTTGGTAAAGTTTACTGTGTATCCTGTTCACCTACAACTCATAAGCATTTAATACCAAAACACAGTCATTTGGTCATGATACACCAATTAAAGTGTGTGATAAATGGTGTTAAAGTGAGATAAAAACCGAGTGATATTTTCTTACACAGCAATAAAAACATTTTTCAGTCTGTAGTTTTTACCGTGAAGATTTTGTGGGTTACACTTTCACAATAAAAAGGAAAAAAACAAAAACAAAAAACACCTCCACCTCTGTACAATTACACAAACATGTAACAAGGTTTTTTTTTTTATTTTATTTTGTGGCTCATATATAGCGATGTATATGTAGGCATTTGTAGTCTAGTTTAGGCTGCATAGGTAAGTAACTGAGGTGCTCTGTGGTAGCTTTGAAGCTCAATACAAAGTCATATGAAGGGCAGAGACTGAAAAAAGAAGAAATTCTACAATAAAAAATTCCTGTGGTTGGATAAAAATGTTCATTTCTGTTACTACTATAAACGTTTGTAGGCAGAATGACATTTGGTATTTTCTTTTACAAAATCCAGTATCCCAAGATCATAAAAACAAGTTCAATAATGTACTCCAAAACCAATCTAGCATATGGTCAACTATGTCCAGTGCAAATGACATTCCTGCACACAAAAAAAAAGAAAAAAAAAAAAAAAAAAAGCAAAAACATGTGGCCAAAACCACTGCCCCCCTCACACTACTATAAAAGGTGGAAGTCTGATAACGAGGAAAATAGCATACAAAAGAACAATGAATCTCAAGTCAAATACAAGTTTCTCAGAAACACAACTTCATAAACATTGTCCCATTTGGGCCCGACATTTCTACAATTTTATGGTTTGCGCAAACACGGCTATTGAAAAAAAAAAAAAAAAAAAATAAAAAAAGAGACTCGTCTATGCCAAAGCAGCAAGTTAATGTTCTGATGGATATGTTGAAGCCACTTGCCATCCTAGCAAATGGACCATTAACACTCTGAGCAGTTTTCGCTGAGAATGTGTTTCTTTGGTTAATTTTTTAAATCCAAGAAATTAAATATCCTCTTTCCTTATAAAGAAAGAGTGGCATTGGGAAAGTCAAGATGAATGTTACACATTACAGAAAGCCCAGAATACAAACAGGATATATAAACAGAATTGGCATCAGAGAAAAATGATCCTATGATCAAACTTAAAAGAATGAAAAAAACAAAATAAAAATGAACAAACTTATGAATTGAAACAAAATACAAACTATAAGCTGGGGGGGGGGGGGGTCTGAATATCTAATCATATTTTAGGACTTCTAATATGGCTCCAATAAGGGCTCAATTAAAAAAAAAAATTACTAACATGTCATACATGCTCTGTGCAGTGGTTTTGCACAGAGCAGCCCTAATCCTCCACTTCTTGGGTCCCTGTCATGGCTAGTTGCTCCTCACACCTTTGAGCAACCCCCGCCAGCAAGCCGCTTGCTAGTGGAAGGCACTCATGGAGGCTTGCTCCTTAGCCCCACTGGCTGCATCCATAGACACAGACAGCAGGGCATAGAATGCAAGGTGGTAAAAATGTTCAGCCTTTACAACCACTTTAAAGCTGAACTCCAGAATGAAGACTTTATTGCTGAAATTGATCCCCATGAACAGTTGATACACCATTAAACTTTAAAAAATGGTAGCCTTACTGGTCAAAAATCTTACATTAATAGTAAAACCACTGGGCTGCCAAAATTCCAATTGTGGCCAGAAGAAAGGAAGAGGAACCGTACATAATGTTTGATGGATTAACAAGACCTCACAGTGCTTGTTGGAAGCATTTGCATGGGTTGCTAATCAAAGGAGGGGGCAAGGTCATATGCTCTGTTGACTGGATCCACCCTCTGAAGGCAGCACTGATGTAGACATCAGCCTTGCCTTCTCATGACTACATGGGGGAGGCAACAAGGCCAATCACCTTGTTTAATAAGGAAAGAGCAACAGCGACAGGTTGTTAGAAATATAGAGATAGCTTTGCAATGACTTTTAGAGGAACGAATTTAAGACCATTACTTCTGAATAAGCCACACTTTCCAAGACAGATGCACGTTTTAGAGACAAAAGTTAATGCTTTTCCTTTGAATTTAAAAATTTGAACCCTAATTGGTGCCCAGCTTTAAATTAATTTAATTTTGATACATTGACTTAAGTTAGTTTACAGCTTTTTGAAGAATTAATAAGATGCCAAAACACTGGATCAGGGGTGATAAGGGTAGCAAATTTTAGGAGCAAGGGAAATATTTTTTAGATAAATTTTAAATTGGTTTGTAGTAACTGAACTAAAAAATAAATAAAAATGAAAAATTACTGGCAGAACCCAATTTACCCTAAACATAAAGGACGGTGATCATTGCCAAAAAACACAAGAAATGGAAAAAATAAACCATATTACAAGCAGAAAATAAAGTCACATGAAGAGTTAAATATTTAATTTTATATTACATGAAATACAAAAATCTAGATTTCACTTTATATACAAGAGAATCAAACTGGCGCTCACTTGCAATGCAAAAAACTGGCACAGAAATTGGATTAGGTGGATGCATACATATACAAAAACATAACAGTAAAAACAAAAACCTTTAAAAAATACAATACTTTAAAAACAATAAAAAGGAAAATGATTTACATAAGTAAAATCGGCTCAGAGTGTTGCAGTCCTTTTTTTCTGTGAGCCAATGCTGGAAAAATTTAATGCCAAGTAAGGTGGTTGAGAGAAAAAAAAGAAAAAAAAAAAAAAAAAAAAAAAGGAAGAAGAGGGGGCATGAGGTTGACACAACCTGATTCATGAGGTACCTGGCACCTGTCTGCAAACTTCCGAATTCATTGCCCTGAGATTCATGTGGTTTTATTGAAAGGCTGCTTGTTTAAAAATGTCTATATCATTGAGTTAAAGCTTAAAAAAAATAATAGATATTAAAAAAAAATGAATTCATGTCAGGGACAACAGGTAAAGATAAAAACCATCACTGGAATATTGAAGCCTGACGGTACTAACTAGATATGTTCACTGCACTGCATGTTCGCGAGTCCGTCTTAAGGCTTTTAAAAATGAGTGGTCAACATAGGCCAAGTAGAAAGCAAAAATACTTGAATGTACTGACACTGCATTCCATAACAGAAAACCAAGACCAGCGTACCTCCCTTTCTAGCACCAAAGTATCTGCTCTATGAATGCTAGGGAGAAGCTAGGACACAATTAAATTGTATGCAGAGAACGATGATTTAAAAGCAATATATACATAGCAAAATTAGCTTAGCCCTTATATCTCCCAGGAAGAGCAAAGAAGGATCTTGACAAAAAAAATCAGCTCCACACATAAATAGAATACAGTGTTAACTTTTGCTTGGCTGTGACACCTCCAATAGCTTACATTAAAAAAAAAAAAAAAAAAAAGAAAACAAAACAAAATACACACTTAAAAACAAATTATGTCCTAATTTACACCAAAATAGAAGAAAACAAAAATCAAATCCCTGTTTAAGACTACACCTGAATATCAAGTAAAAAGAAAAGCATTAAATCGCCCCGTATTTATGGCCCTCGCTTTCATCACACAAAGAAAAATAAGAATAAAAAGACAAAAAAAAAAAAAAAGAAGTTTTCACATTGCTTATAACCTAAAAATTAATAAAAACCCTCCAAAAATTCTCTGAAATAAATTATTAAAAAATCCAAATGATTTTCTTAAAAACGCGAAACAAAGAATGAAGACACAAAAAATCATTTGGAACTCTGTCTGCAATAAATTATTAAAGAATGCCAAGCACCTTTGTGCCCCTTTTTCACCACTCTAACCCAAGCTTCAGAAAACAAAACTAATAACCTCAGATAACAATTGGAAAAGCAAATTGTTTTCCAATCTCAAAGGTAGGACTTGTACTGCCCCTACGCTTAAGAAATCTGGTTCGATAATTATCCACTGGTTATTGCTGAGCGGGTGTGGCACAGTGAAAGCTTTGAGAGAAAAAAAAAATATATATATAAAAAAAAAAAAAAAAGGGGAAAAAAATAATTTGTTCATCAGGCAGTGTTTGGTGTGGTACTTCCATGTCCACCCTTGGTAGAGGAAGAGCAAAAGGCTCCAGGCCTGGGCTCTATTCAATACTGTTATAGGATGTAGAATGGTCAAAAGCTAAAAAAGTGTCAAACAAAGAAGCGCGCATGACCGTGTCGATTGAGCTTCAAGATTTTTCCGAGCCGTTGCTTAGCAGTAGCCATGCCCTTCTTTGGCCGTTTACCTAAAAACAAAGAAAACAAATTAATAGGAGTAATTATTCTAAATACAAAAACTATAACCTATTGCAGGGCTCAACAAGTCCCAGGCATCAGACCATCATGGCGACTAGAAATTGCAACCTGCCACCTGTTTTACGGTCAGTCCATTACCTGCTGGGTATGCTGGCTGCAGGGCTCAGAGTCTCTCATGCACCCAAGAGCCTGCGCTGACATTTCCGCCCCACCTGTAAAATCCATTACTTGGCAATACATCACGGGACAGTGACCTCATCTCTGTATTGTGATCTATGGCTTACTACAAAACTGAAGCCCTACCTACAGGGGAGGAGGAGTTATGCCTAGGAGTCCATTTACCTGTAGGTGGCACATAACCTGTTTGTAAGGATTACTAAAGCTGCTCAGTGTCCCGTGATGTTGTCAGGTCAAGGCAAGTATAACAGGAAAAAGTAAGAAAGGTTCTACAAAGATAAACAGGTAAGAAAATACATGTATAGGACTTTGGTACCTTTAGTTGCCTGGTTGCTGATCGGGGGTGGGTTTGAGGCAGGTCTCTTGGTAGGGTGAAGGGGCACAGAGGGTGAGGTCTCTCCATATATCCTGTCTGGACTCATGCTGCCGTCACTTAGGCGAGAGTCCCCTGGGCTCAGGCTGCCCTCCTGGTCATATTTCTCTGGCTGGTACCTTGGGGAGTCCCAACTCTCGCTCTCGGAGTAGCGTTTAATCTTGTGAGTGTTCCCATTAGTCTCTCCCGAGTGTTCCTGCCTGTGACTTTTTGCAGCTTTGCAAAAATCCTGTGATAAGACAATGGTTGAAATACTTTGAGAGCTGGAACTTGGCTGGCTGCTTGGGAGCAACACACTTTTTGCAACTTGGGAACAGAATCCCACCTTATGCAAAGTCACGTTCACAATTTAAAAATACATTAACATTACAATGTAGCAGTTTTTGTAATTTTTTAACTGAACTCCAGGCAGATCAAAAAGACACAATCTAATGCAAGCTCTGTAATCATGAATACTTTGCTAAATGCATTTTTAAATACAAGTACCCGGTATCAGACTCCTATCCCTGTACAGCAAAGATCAGACTAAGAGGGAAGAGCAGCTCAAGAAGCCAATCAGTTGTGCTGCAATACAAGCAGCATGACAAGAGGAGGAGAAAGCAGAGTTGGAGCGATAAGCTCATGATTCTACCACTTTCTTTTGCTGTCCAGAGACAGGTTGGGGAGAAACAAGACCTGTGTTAAAGTGCTAGTTTAACTTTACAGAAAATCTATAAAAGTTGACTTAACACCAGACCCCCTGCCGACACCCCTGGTCCCTGCTGTACAGTCCGGGAATTTGAAATCTCCGCTGCTTTTCTCTCCATCCAGCACTGCCAGTACAGACCAGATGGATTCTAATTGGTCAGCAGTCACAAGGATGGCACTGCTGAATCAGGATCTGTCTGGTCTATACCGGCAGTTCTGAGGAGAGAAAGCAGCAAGGATTTCAAATCGCCAGCCCTGTGGGGCAGTTTACAGTAGCCTTGCCAGCTTAGGATTGTGAGAAGTACAGTGGGGACAGGGAGAGTGTCCGTGTTGGGTCACATTTACAGATTTTCAGTAATGAATACTTGAATTCTTTCGCTGCCAGGTACGTATGCCGTACAGCCCAACAGGATTGCTTCCAGCTGACAATCTGCTGATCAGAGCTATTCACCTAAAATGTTACATCACCTTTCCTGATACCACCTCCCGCCGCTGTTCTGTGCCTCCACCTCACTCTCTTGGCACCTTTACCTCCTGATTTAACCCCCCACCCAATCCCGCCTCCTCCTCCAACTCATCCCTCTCCTCGCAACCCCGATCCCCTATAGCTGCCTTGCAGCTTCCCGCTTCTTGCGCCAGCTTCAGGGGCTTTAAAATTAGCCATCCAGGTCTCCTCCCCTCACTTATCTCCCCAACTACCTTTCCATCTCCAACCCCCCCACCACCACCACCCAGGGGAAGGAAACCAAACCGTTCCAGCTGTCTGCACGGTGACGACAGAGGTTCCATGCGGATCCAAGTCGCTCATGGGAGATCCTATATTGGCGTGGTGCTAGTATTTGGAATCATACTGGGGATACCAGATGAAGGGAGCCATCTTGGAGGTTGCCTGGGATAACTTATAAGCATGTTTGACCCTCTGTAATAGGGGGGGGTCAACAACATCTGCTAAGAGGCTGTGAGTGGTGGTGTTAAAGGTGGCAGTCTCCAGTCTGGATATAGGTCTTCTGTCCAGCTACCATTTAGCCTTAAAGGGGGTGTAAACCCTCGTGTTTTTTCACCTTAATGCATCCTATGTTCCCGCGGCTGTCAATCAAAGCCAATGATGCAGACGCTGGGGGGAGGGTCCTGGCCAAGTCCGGCATTCGTGTCTGTGGATGCAAATGTTGGACTCGGGAGTGCTCCCGCAAGGTAACCCCCTCGGGAGAGCGCTTCTCCTAGGGAGTTATCTGATGCGGGGAGGAGCCGTGAGAGTCGCCGGGGGACCCCAGAAGAGGATGATCAGGGCCACTACTGTGAAAAACGAGCTGTAGAGTGGAGGCAAGTATGACTTTTTTGTTAAAAAAACAAATGATCCTTCACAATCACTTTAAAGCTGAATGACTCATGTTTTATTTCAACCTTCCCCTATTATGGTTTATTGTTATTCCTTTCAGTAATGGACTTTATTATTGTAATGTAATTATAGAAGTGCTACAGGAGGCACATTTACACACACTAAAGACACAATACAACTCTTGAATTACTCAAAAAACCCTGTGCAATAGCACTTTACGCATACGCAATACTCTAGGGGAGTAAGTATCCCAATCTCAAAAACTGCTCCATTTAAAAAGGCATTCTCTGTCCGAATTGACTCTCAGGGCAGATTTATTTATTTTTTGTGCTGGGTAACTGGGACTCATGTATGAATTGTAGCGAATGTGTATATACCCTCACCTTTTAACACATAGGTACTGAAGTGTCTTGTCTCAATTCATGGCCAATCATTCACAAACACTGGTAATAGTCTTAGATGATTTTAATGTGCTAGACACTGCTTTGGATGTACATAAGAAATTCTGCTCACGGGGCTCCAGGGCCCCCATTGCTTTCGTCAGATATATATCTGAAGTCTGGCTAATAGAACTCTGGCGATGCAAATACCCTCTTATAGCGCGATTCTCATGCCATTCTTTAACTCACTCCACTCTCTCACGAATAGACTTAGCACTGGGTACAGATTTCTCTCCTTTACCCCAACAATACTTACCTTGCTGAAGGCCTGTTTGACCACTCGCCACTTCAATTGACCTCATCATTATATTCATCCAAACTACCCACTCAATGGAAGCTTAACCCCTTTTTGGCTATCTCTTTTTACTAACATGGATCGCATACGATCACAAATCTTAGGCTTCTTGATAACAAACACTCAACCACCTCTAGTATCGCATGGGATGCCTTAAAAAAGGTGTATATTAGAGGGTTATACATTCAAGAGATATCTATTAAGACCTCCAGTAGGCAGTGGGCACCAGATGCCAGTAGACAAGGCAGAACAGGAGTTTTTACATACTCCCAATGTCAATAATGAAAAGAAGTGGATAGAGATACAGCAGTTCTATCGTACTGTACAACATCGACAGGCAGAGAACAAAAGATTTTTTTCCTATCAAACAATTTTTGAAGAGGGGGAAAAGACCAGGCACATGATATGCTATGATAGCTAAATCTCAGCAACTGCTCTCCTTCATACACAAGATGTCCCCAACACAGATTGCCACGGATACTCCCTCTATTATGCAAGGGTTCCACTCCCTTTATTGATGTATATTTGTCTAAGGTTTCCTATTCTGTGGACGATCCAGCCGATTTTCTTAATAGCATTCAAGTCCCACAGCTTACCGGACTGGATATGAAGCAATAAAACGCTTCTATTACTCTGGAGGAATTACAGCTAGCCCACGACCACAGTTCCTAACTCCAAAGCCCCGGGTAGCGACAGGTTACTGATAGAATTTTATAAAAAAATTCGGGGATATGCTTTTACCAGAATTACTTACTACAAACAAAGCTGCAAAGGAGCGGGGTTTTCTTCCATCCTCCAAGTATGAAACAATAGTAGTGGTTCTATTGAAGCCGGGAAAGGATCCTGAGCAGCCAGAGTCCTATCGCCCCATTTCGCGCTTAACTACTGACCTAAAACTGCTTACCAAGGTCAAAGATCTTCTCCCTGCATCCCCTGTTACAATTTGAAAACAGTGCGGACAATTTCCTGTGAATGAATAGACTACAAGTACGGTCAGCCATTGCGGCTGTTAGCTCGTAGTTGTCAATAAACTATCAGGATGTTGGTGAGCGCTCTGGTACTTCATTGATATTCCTGTACTCAAAACCCTGCCTGCCTATCGGAGGTATGGGCATACAGCTATCCTGATAATCTGAAGGAGCCCGACATTGCACTTGTAACCTCCTGATCACGGATGCAATGTTCTGCAGGCTCATTAGAAATTTTTTATATATATATATATATATAAATAAAATAAAATGCATGTTCCTTTTTTTTCAACGTGAACTTAGCTTTCAACCTGTTGCCGACCTCCCCAAGTATATGTACTCTGGGGTGGCTCCTACAGTCGAAATCGCGAACCTGTACTTGAGGTTTACTTCCAGGTTTTCAGCACGCCTGCACCGCCGGCAACCAGCTCCCACTGCGATTGAACACAGCGGGAGACAATCAGCAGATCTAGCGGACCCGATGTCCACTGGGACCTACCAATCATTCCTGGCAGAAGCAAATCAGCGGTCTGCCTATGTAAACAAGGCAGATCGCCGTTCTGTGACAAGTGAAGACAGTTCCTGTGTGTCTGCTAAGCAGGAACACGGATCTGTTTCCCCACAGTACAAGCACACCCCCTCCCCCCCCCCCCAGTGTGTTAAAAAAGCACTTCCTTGGGACACATTTTACCCTTTTATCTCCTGATAACCCCTTCCCTGCTGGGGTCATTTGTACAGCGACAGTGCATATTTTTTAGCACTGATCATTGTTTTGGTTTCACTGGTCCCAAAAAAGTGTCAGTTAGTATACGATTTGTCCGCCGCATGCCATTACTAGTAAAAATAAATAAAAATTCCATAAAAATATCCCATAGTTTGTAGATGCTATAACTTTTGTGCAAACCTAATATACGCCTATTGGGATTTTTTTTAACCAAAAATATGTAGCAGAATAGATATTGGCCTAAAATTGATGATGACATTTAATTTTTCACTTTTTATTGAGCATATTTTATAGCAAAAAATAGGATTTTTTTTAGACAGCTTTCCTGTAAAATCCTTTTCTTTCGATGGACATCACGGGACACAGAGCCACAGTAATTACTGATGGGTTATATAGGGTATCACTGGTGATTGGATACTGGCACACCCTATCAGAAAGTTCAACCCCCTATATAATCCCTCCCCTTGCAGGGATACCTCAGTTTTGTAGCCAAGCAATATAGTGCATTAGAAGAGGGGCGGGACCTCTGTGTCCCATGATGTCCATCGAAAGAAAAGGATTTTACAGGTAAGCTGGTTTTAAAAAATCCTATTTTCTTTCTCGAACATCACGGGACACAGAGCCTCAGTAATAACTGATGGCATGTCCCAGAGCAATGCTATCTGAGAGGGGGAACCACGACCAAGTAGGGTGCAATCAGACCTGAGGACCCTGTACCGCTGCCTGCAGCACACTACGCCCAAAGGCTATATCCCCATGCCTTCTCACATCCACCTGATAGAATCTGGTGAATGTATGAACTGAAGACCAGGTTGCAGCCTTGCAGATCTGAGCCATAGAGGCCTGGTGATGCACTGCCCAAGAAGCACCAATAGCCCTTGTGGAATGTGCCCTGATCTGAAACGGAGGAATCTTCTGTTTCAAACCGTAAGCCTGAATAATCAACTGTCGAATCCATTTAGAAATGGTTGCTTTTGACGCTGCCTGTCCTCTATTGGAACCCTCTGGCAGCACGAACAAAACATCTGTTCAGGGCCGGACTGGGAATGAAAACCAGCCCTGGAAAAAATGTCATACCAGCCCCATAGCATTATTATACCAGCCCAACAGCATAATGTCATTATTTTCTTGTTCATAAAATGGAAAACCATGCATTTTAAAGCACATTTAAAGAGTGCATTATATATAGATAAGACACATATAAAAGCACATAGTGCTTTTTTTTATATATAAAGGGCATCGGGCATCTGAATTACAGCGGCGGGGGTGTTTTTAGAAGTGCCTGATTAGAGCCGTTGGCTCTAATAGGCTTCCAAATTGGTAAACAGCGGACACACTGCTGTGCGTTCGCTGCTTACACAGTGCT